>JBCJKH010050105.1:29878-56211 GCA_039877255.1 Loriculus beryllinus | reverse complement strand
CAGAAAAACTAGAGCAAACTCAAATGACTCATGCGGCTGAAGATTTAGGAAAGGGAAGTCCTAGGTTTAGGGCTACTCAATAAGCAGAGATCTTGAGTTACAAGTCAGCTATATGGAAAGACAATTTAAAAAGCCCTAAAGGAAATCCTGGCCCTCACACAGTGGAGATTTTTCTCACCTGATTTAATTCTTCATCATTTGCTACAGCCAACAGGATGTGTCTCGGAGTGACTCGACCCTTCTTGTTGTCCCTTGCTGCATTTCCAGCCAATTCCAGAATTTCCGCTGGAGAAAAAAAACCAAGCCCCTTTTAATCACACTGTGATCATCAAGAGAAATCAATGTGTTATTTATAAGCATCCATGCAAACAGACGTCTTATATCACGTTATTCCAGCCTGCTGTAGAATACCATCAGTAGGTATCTACTTCTGAAACTGTAGTTTTCTTTTTGTGTGTTCACTCCCTGAAGGGTGAATGCAATGCACATCTCAAGTCCTGTGGTCTAAACTGCATTTACTTTTTTGCCCTTTTAAAGCAGCTCCCCTAAATTCTTGGCTTTACAATGTTCTTGTCAAGGCTACTGTGTGTTCATCCTCAGGATCCCTCTCCTGTCAGGTGACAGCGCTTTAGATGGACAAATGCTATATGTTTTTTCACCTCAAACCTGTCATAAGCATGAGTTCTGGCTTGCACTGCTTCTACTTTATCACTGGAAAAGGTGCTATTCCCAGTTCCTCATTTTAACATTATGGAAGTATACAAGCACATATCCAAGTTAGAACACTAAAAGTACAAACTCTGCTGCTGCATTACAATGATTTTGTTTTTTTTCCTCTGAGAAGAACTTTCTGTCCAGAAGAAGTAATTGATGAATCATGTTTGTTTGCTGCTAGTAAATTATCCCTTAGAAGAAATCTCCAGTCCTGACAAAACACATTTAACAGCTTGGCATATGATGGCTTTTATTAGAATTAGGAAAGATTAACTTGTTCCCCTGCAAGAATCTATGAAGCAAAAGGCTGCAGCATTACCTCCTAACTTATCTGCCTGCTACTCAACAAGCCTTAGGCAAAGAATGCTATTAATTACAAGAAAGTCAGGGGAACAATTCAAGAAGTGACATAACATGTTTATCTAACTGCAGTTATGTGCTACTGCTGTCTCCATTATACCTAATCTTTCATCTCCTTCTGTACAGACTGTGCTTCACTATTGCTTTTGGTACATTTCCTCTTGCAAACCAGTGGCGTATGAAGAAAAAGGGAGGAAAAAAAACCCCTAAACTTTCTTTTTTACATCTATAACACACCAATGTAATAAATTTCACATTAGAAGAGGCTATGATATTGATTTCACATTTAGCAACTGACTATACCATGAAAGCTCTCTCATAAGCTTGCTGTAGAGGCAAATAGAACTGAATTAAGACATTAATCTGGAAATGGAAAAGACTAAAATCAAAGCCCACATGACCACATACCTTTACCATAACACACAGTAAATCTTAAGTAATACTATATAGTACAGACTATGGTTTCTCATTTGCCCAAGTTTAACATAATTCTCCAATTACTTTTCATCCTAAGTCCCCTAATAAGCTAGTTATGACAGCTGCTTCTGGATGTTCTACACTTAAACTTGATCAAGGATTTTGGTAAGCTTTCACTAGTTTTATGTTCTTCAAAGAGCACAATTAACTTTATTACAGGACGAGATAGAATATTAAGTCCAAGCCCTCCTAAACTCAACAGTTCATGCTGACTATTGCTCTAATTTCTTTTTACAGCAGGATTAGCAGGGTAAGGTCAACCTGACCATGCTTTCCACACCTCCAAAGAACAGAATTAAGCTGGCATAATCCTTTTCACATATTCTCAGAAGCCACAGCTTGCACATGTGTGGTTTAGTTTGCATTCAGCACTGCATACAGCCGCTTGCGACACAAGACCTGATTCACCTTCCAACGGACAAGCTGGGTACATCCTGTGCATGCCCACTGACCTCAGGAGGATTCTGTATCTCCACCTCTCTACATCAGGAGTTGTTCTGTTTGTATCTCAGACATTATTAACGGCTAAAAAGCATGGGATGGATTTGTTGCAAGCAGCAGACTACTTTTTGGCTTGCCTCTGCTTCCCCCACCTCCACTCCTTTACTGCATCAGGCACTGCTAAAACAGTTGGGCCGTGTTATTCTCTGCGACTGATCAGCATAACTATGCAGACAGGTCATTTTGTAACTAAAGAGTCTAAGAAAGTGTTATGCCTGTAAAGCACAGAGGAATGTTTTATTTGTTCCTCATAAAACTGAAATGTCTGCCTTGTACAGTGGAGAACTGTTCTTGTAAGCGCTAAGCCCTCTTCCTTGGACAGGAAACTCATTTTGAAATTACAGTTTTCTAATGGTCCTTTAGGGAAGTTGAGGTACCCCACTTCCCTTTCAGGAACAGAACCCTTTGCACTGGTGTTGAGGACCACAAAAGTGGAGCTTGGGGAGAGGGAGAGAGGCGGAGGAGGGCATGGAGGGTGGAATTTTTCTTCTGGCCTTCTCCTCAGCTCTCCAATAATAATCAAATACTGCTTGTACACACAGAGGCATCCAGCAGAACTCAGCTGTGCACACAAGGCTGGTCAAAGGGGGTCTCTCCCCTCTTTAACAGCAAAGGATGAGGAGGTGCTTGAGCTGAAGCCAATATAGGTAACAGTTTTTCATCTGGCACTGACAGAGACAAACCCCATCCAAACCCAACAGATCTGAGCACTCACACGTTCTAGAAATGGAGACTTTCTGGGTCTGGACTACTGGTCTGTATTTTGCTTGCAGCCAGCTTTACTTTTACTCTCCTTGAACTCTGAAGACTTAAATGGTTTCTCATCCATGTTTTGAACCACTTTTAAATTAGATTCAAATCTCTCTCTCTCTCTAAGGGAGCTGATTCAAATTGCCAGACTAATCACTCTGGATTTAGGTGTGGAGCTGGAAAGAGTAGTAGGTGGGAAAAGGTATTCAAAACTGAGATTGAATCTCAATTCTTAGGTCAGACCTATCTTTGGAAGTGCCATTCTACCAGGTGCAAAGGTTGAGTCATTGAGAAGTTCTATTTCATTAACGGTAATCTTCCAACAGTGGTGAAATAACAAACACGAAAGAAAATACCAACTCCTGCAACTGAACAGGATCAAGAGAAAAAGCTTTGCTTGTAGGAGTTGAGGCAAAAGCAAGTTTTAAGAGCTTCCATGACATCAGGATTCACTCAACTTGTATTTACCCAGCCAGACTCAGCTTGTACTCATCCAGCCAGAAGACCAAAACAAGAACAGTTTACAAAAATGAGGCCTCCCAAGAAGGATGGAAGTTGCATAATGTCTATTCCACTCCTTTCATATATTGACTCGAGGCATTTCCCCCCTAGAGAATAATTACAGCAATATCACTCAGGCGAAAGGCAACTCTGAGACACATTTTACCGAAGGACTGAACACCAAAATCCCTATTTTTGTTTTAAATGAGGAAAATATACACGTTATTCAATTTTTTAAGTTTTTGAAGGTATAATTTTCAAGTACTACATACTGAAATCTTAGGTTAATATGAAGAGATACTGTTTATACTTCCAGAAGTGACTTTTCCTGTGCTTTTCAATGATTTGAACCAAAAAAAAGCAGAACATGTATAGCTTTAACTGCAGGTATGAAACCACCCAGTGAAAAAACTGGGAAAAGTACATGATCAGGGAACGAAAAAATTGATTAGGAATGCCATGTCAGCATGGGATATATTCATGTACGGACAGCTCTTGTGTAGCCTTAGAAATCTGACTTTAAGATGAATACATCAATGTGATTTAAAAGACATAGCTATGATTAATCTTTTTCTTTTCAGTCATCATTAAGTGGAAGATTAAAGTGGGAAGAGAAAGTCCCCAAAGTTAAGAAATTTTCTCTTAAAATTTAACTTAAAGGCCCTTCTCATATCACTTGGAAACCCCCTTTGTAATATACAGAACCAGGCAGATGGCTACGGGTAATGAAAGCTGTTGTAAGCCTGGTCTCTGCACTTGAATCAGAACTGCTTTTCTTATGCTGAGGTCTCTAAAGTTCTGTTAAAGATTTTAAACCAGATTGTGAATCTTTGTACTTCAGCCTGAGATAAGGCCACAGGAAAAGCTATTCTCAAGGCATTTCCTACTCAAACACAACCAAAAGCCTCCACAGAAACCTCATCCTGAAACAAGTTTTGAGAGCAAGTTCCTCATTCTTAACTTGCAGAGACTCTGGTCATGCCTTGGGACATCCTCTCAAGCTCCCAATCTTACTATTTGCACTTCCCTGTTTTGCAGTGGTATGACTCTGCCTTGAATACCATTGCTTTGGTATTTCACAACATTCGGTGCAGTTTGGAACAAGAACTTCATACAAGGTTAAAATGAAACAAACTACTACTAGACCAAAACAAAGCAGGCACAGTAGCAACCACAGACCTGGATGGAAACAACGACAAATGCATTCTTCCTACACTCTTGTTAATTTATCCTCATTTTCAAACAATATATTACTGGTCATTATTGAACAAAACTCCTTTAAAGCCTCAATGACAAGGCCTTTAGCTTATCATACATTCCAGGCTGTAACACTTTATAAATGTAAATACTCAATTGAATCTGGTCTGAGTTCATCCCCAAAATGCTTTTTTTTCCTGGTTTTGGTTTACATCTCCCGCTAAAACCCTGCTGTTGCACTGAATGCCTCTGTCCATCTTCTCTTCAGGGAGATGAAATCATAGGTTTGAAACTAAACTCTTAACAACTAACAGGTGATGTGCTGACACAAAGCCAATTCCTGAATACGCAAGTTCCAACAGGAACAAGTCGGGGTTTCTAAAAAGCATGTGAAGCCTCCCTCTCCTCAGCACCAAATTGAAAACAATGTCCAGAAACGAAAGGAAAATGGATGTTGATACAATTCCACTGAGAAAATACATATTTGCTACAAAGCCAACTATATGACAAGGAGTCTGTTTATTGTACTTTAAATTATATCATCCTTCCATCAGGATTTTATTGACTTCAGAATCATTTTCCATGATTCCGGAAGGTTTTAACCCAATCAACCCCAATCAACCACGACTGTTCAGAGTTTCCTGCATTCTTCTCTCTGTGTATTCCACCCAATCCCCCTGGAATCTGCAGTTGCGAGGGTGAAAGTAGAATCATTTAACAACACTTTCCCTCTTACGCATTCCAATAAAACAGTTCTCAGCCTTGGTTCAAAGTCATGGAAATCTGATGCAGTGAAAATGAATTCAAGAACTTTTATGGCTTTGAACAAGCCTGGATGAAACCTTAACTCTCAACAGGACAATCATTCCCTTTGGATACAATAAAAACCCCAAACCAAGTCTTTAGTGTCTGAGCTCTATCAAAACTAGGCCCTGTAGAGGAGAACCTGTAACTGTGCCAAGTTATTGTAAGCTTTGCATTTCTGTGAGGCAGATGACAGACTGCTGTTTACATAAAACTCAAGTTCAGGCCACAAAAGCCACTTCCACTTAGAGCCTTCTGATGTGTCTCACACTTCAGCTCTTTTTTACACTTCAATACCATCCATGGTTTTGGTTTTTTTTTTTTTTTTTGGTAAGAGATCCAACATTATTTAGCTTCCTAATTTTAATTTCCTGGTTTACTATTAATGCAAATTCTGATACATATTTATCCCTCTGAACTAACTGTCTATATCGACGTATCAGTATACAATGATGGGGCTTTTATTACAAGAAAATGCTTTGGTTTTTACTGGTTTTCCTCAACCCTGATCTGTGTGGCTTGGTGAAATACACTAGGACCCTAATCAAGTAAGCAATTCCGTATTGACTTAGCTTTTTAAGTTGGATATCAACTTAAGTTTACGGAACTACAAGATAAAACAGGTGCATATGTGTTTACAGGGCTGGAGCCAAGGCAGGGCATATTAGTAAGAGAAAACTTCATTTACATTCATTTGAAGCTGATCAATTCATGCATTTGTTAAGTTCAGAATGCTGGTCATTCAACTGCTAACAGTGCAAAGCTTTGTATCTAAAGAGGCACTTTTTACAAGCACAGCAATGTTAAATCATGACAATCTCACTTCTCATGGCACAAGTCTTACCTTGAAGAGGAATGTTACAAAGGAGCTTTGCTATGCTCACATTCTCAAAAGGTCTCTGGCTTTTGAGGTTATTGCTATCGACAGCCCTGCTGTATTTTAAGTCCAGTAGTGATCCATATTAAAGCCACACAGGATCTGAAGAGGTAGTTTCATGGTTGCTCAAGTAAGGCACAAGTCCTACAAGCCCCCAGTTTATTTTAACCCTCTTTTGGGACAGAGTTTGTAGCACAACACCCTACCAGGGACTAGTGCTTCCGTTTAAACAGAAGAAACGTATCTTGGTGGTGAATGCATGTTTCAACAGTATCAAGAAGATACTGTCAATTAATTATCTTCTTAAATTTCATTACTCCCTAAGGACCATTATTTATGGCAGTCTCAGAGTGCCTGAAACTTGAACCTGCTTTTAACCTAATGCTTTTTTGCTGTGGACCTCTGAGCTCCCCTCTGCTTCCAAGCAGAAGTGCAGCAGTATATTTGCTTTGACAAACAGGGCAAAGCATTGTTTTCCTCTGTGACCCTGGAAAAGTTTTCAGAAGCAAGCAGAACACGAGAGGTGAAAAGCAGTTCAAGTTGATCAGTTTGCACATTGGAAAGTGAGCATCTGAAACTTCCTGTATTGAGGAAGGACTTTCATTTTGCAGCCTATCAGCAGCTGGCTTAAAGTTTTCCACATCGGAAATTAATCAAGATGAAAATGCAACGAACTGAACTCCAAGCACATGTGCCTCCATTAAGGGATTCTGGTGTCATCACAAAGCCTGGAAACAAACACTTAGGTAAGCACCAGAATGCCTCAGATGAAATTCTACCTGTGACATTCAAAAGGTGTTTGTTTTACACTTGAACAAAATACAGGATCAATAGTACACAATGGGCAATAAAAATCCAGTTGAGAAAGAAAAATCTAATGGAGAAAACAGATATTTAACAGTTTCTCCTACCTTTCTTCACTGTGTACAGGACAAATATAAATCAAAGTCTCATTTCTTCTGTATTCCTGTTCTCCTGCTGTTTTATAAACTTCTCCCTCTCCTCATCTGCTATGACATTTTGGCAATTGAAAATTATTTACAGTGGAGAGAAGATGATGGGGGTGAGGGAGAGCAGAAATCACTTGCAGGCCTGGTTCTTGCTGCCTTTCAATATGCTCCAGAGATTTCTCTTTTTTCAGGGCAAAGGAGTATCTTTTTCAGTTAGCAAGAAAGTTTGGACTAGATTGTAACTTGTGCAAACTACACATCTGAAAGAAACATACCTGATTACACATATGGCTGCACCAGTTCTGACAAATACAAGCCACACAACTTCATCCGAGTGAAGTCTGTGGCCATCCTCTGGACTGACCTAGCATTTTTCTCTTGCCACAAACTGGTACCAATGCACTACTTTGCACAGCAAATAAGTGGACTGCAGTTTTCTGCAGTACACATTAGGGAAAATTAATAAGCAATGAACCATTGTAAACAAGTGCCACAATAACAAAAGAAGGCAAAAGGAATTACTAACACAAAACTATCTTAAAGCAGGTGACAATGCTTAAAATTAGCTCTGCAGCAGAAGCAGAAAGTAATAAAATATGCTGATTAATCCCTGCAAGACAGGCAGCACTGCATGAAGTGCTACTGCAAAGAAATAAGAACCATGCATTATAGCTCGTCAGCATCCACATTATTCCTCCAGGCTAAAGAAAGGAAGTACATACACTTGCTTCAATATGGGTAAAATTCAAAGGTACCTTCTGCACATTCACCCATGAATAGATATTTGCATCCTGTTTACAGTGGACATTACACTTTATTTCCTTAGATGAAAAGCAGGGAAGAATAAGCAGGTGGTATGCTTAAGAAACCAAACCGCATACACTGAGTACACTGATGAGAAAATTACACTGTAATATTACTTGTAAGGAAGAAAAACCTTTAGTGAATAAATAATAGGAGGAGAATACTTGCTGTGCAACCTCTTTATGTCAAGCATACTTAAATGGAATATAAAAAAAAAGGACTTTATTAGCTGAAGGCCAGAAGACAAATTGCACATCTAATAACATAGTAGTTTTATTATGATTACTTTTGAAGTTACTATAACAGACAACACAGGGAAGATTCACCACAGCCAGCTCCTGTAGATGAAGCTGTCAGAAGCTAAGCGACTGAAATTCAGCACAACAAAGACACGCAGTTTTTAGTTCACAGCAACTGAAGAACCAGACTAACTCCTATGTGCTAAGATTGTGTGCTCCTGCTAGTGGAGCTGTACTGTGTATGAACAGGATAATACAAAAGTAAGAACAGCATAAATGTAGTTTGAAAAAGCATTTAATTGGGCATAGACTGAAGAAGAGCTTAAATTACAAATGGGCCCATGCACTACAGGGAATGAGAGACCACATATTTTTACTTCTAATGAGTAGCTGTATATACATGGTAACAGTAAGTTACCTTCAAAGTACCAAGTGGATAAAGTCACAACTACAGATGGATCCCAAACAGAACTCCAAGTCTGAACAGCTGGAAGCATTACAGAATTTCAAATCTCAAGCTCAACCAGCCCAAAACCTCAGATCTGAGCACATTATGGGCTAATTTCAGATTTACAGAGTTAAGTCTGCTCTAGCAAAGGCAGCAAAATTTAGCACTTCATCTTCTAAGGGATTAAAATCAGTGCCATATTCTGCACACACATGAGACTGTTTTCAAACCTTAGTAGGTTCCTTTCTATTAGGTCACATCCCTGCCATTTCCCCTCATGGTCTTTTCTGAAATTCTTCTTTCCTACAACTGTTTTCGATATTTTATGTTTCTTCTCTCCTTCCTGAATGCACAGGACTGCGTTTTTGATGTAGCCAATTTATTAGCACGCCACTTCACATGGTCTCCTTCCTATTATGTAATGTTCCTGCTTTTACTTTGAAATGGTTAAAATGCTTTGATTTAGTCTCAGATCATGTGCTGGCATGATCACCTTTAAAAGCTCTCCTGGAGAGAAGTCAGGATTTCTCTGGGTTTGTGAAGTAATAACTAACAAGAGGTAAAAAGAACACAAACCAAAAAGCTCCAAGCATCCCATTTTAAGGGACGGTTTCTGAATTATACTGGAAAAAAATAAATGACCTGAAGTTCAAAAAACATACTGAGCATTAAAGGAGAAAAAAATTACGCTACATAGAGTGTGAAAAACTTACAGAAAGGGAAAGGGAGAAAAAAAACCCCAAAATCACCAGACTGAAACAGTCATAAAACACAGAGCTATTGCTAACTCAGGAATGAAAAGAGTATCTGTGCTTTTGAGATGCATTTATGTACGAGAATAAAAGAAAACCCTGAGATACAAGATACTAAGATTACCTACCTTGCCTTCAGAGGAGGAAAAAAAAAAACCCAACAAAACCAGCTTAAACATATTTAAAGGAAGAAAACAAAAACAAAAAAAAAAAGGCACCTTTCCCCTTAGTTTCCTTTTCTCTTTTTCTTAAGGAAGCAAGTGGCTTAGGCTCTGTTATTGTTAACCTCCTCAGACAGTTTCCCAAGATGCCCAGCACTTAAAGAAACACCTTTATTTCCCAGCCTATTCTCAGCTGGCCAAGCCACCAGTAACTTAGTAAACACTTTAAATCAAAGAGTTAAGCAATACCATGTGCTGCTCATTAGCAGTGGCTGAAGCTCACCTGTATTGTTCTGCTGCTTTAAAAGGGCAGCATTTAAAGCACCCTTCACCCTAAGAGTCATTTTATTTGAGTTGTTATTGCTGTAAGCAGGAACCAAGCTGAAGGAAATGTTAATTTTTTTAAGGCCATCTAGGAAGTTTAAAAGCATTCTTTGAAAGAAAAGGCCCAAATAAAGAAAACTGCAAACGTGGACAAGTGAAGGAAACAAGAAAGGTATCTGATGGTTAAGAAAATTCAATAATGTAATATGAACACTCTACAGAGAACAGCTTCTCTACTATTCTCTAATATTACCAATCTTCATTTTTAAGGGAAGAAGAAACTTTACAGCAAAAAAAAAAAATAAAACAGACTACTTTTGTTCTTCAATGTCAATATCCATTATAAGATGTAACTAAAATTGTCTTAACAGTCAGGTCACTTCAATTTGAAACGCTTCTCCTAGCAAAGTTAAACCACATCTTGCTACTATGTGCTTAAGTCAAAGAATGAACTGTATTGCTTCCTCAGAGGCTCCATAACAGCTTATAGACTACTCTCCCTTGAAACACCTGAACCTGCTGCAACCATAACACTGACATAAGCAGAGGCACTGGAAAAAGAAACACTGCTATGAGAAATTAGATCCAATTCAAGCTTTTCCTTCATCATGCTAACAGCATCTCTATCCAAACAGTAATCCATCTACCACTTCAGTCTACAGGTATACACTTAGAAGTCAACCTGTGAATGTGACTGAACTGGTGATTTATTCTTACTTATTTTTTTAAATTTATTTTATTTTAAGCAAGCCAATATTGCAAAAAGCCCGTATGTTGATGCTACTGCAGTCGGGGTTAGTTTTCCATTAAAAGTCTACCTTTGTATTGCTGTTTGTGGGGTAAACACAACATTTAAAGTTTCATTTGAGAGGAGAACTGTTATGTAAAGATCTTTACTTTCATGTCTAGCTGTGTATGTCTTTGGCAAAGCATTTTCTTCCTCTGAAACTCTTTTCTAAATGGAGAATAGCAGTTCCATTCTTCTCCAAGAAGGGACTGTGAGGAGAAGATAATGACTTAAGGTGTTCTCATTCTCATGTGATGAGAGGAACATAAAAAGGACTACACATGCAAGCAAATAAGCTGTGTTGATGCAGGACAGAACAACAGTGTGCATTTATACAGACTCAACCAAACAAACTGCAAGCAGCATATGTAGTTTCAACAATAATCTGTAAATTCAACAGAAATGTTTAAACAACACTGTAAACAACCTCAGCCCTGTGTACACACTGCAAAACTCTCTATGTAAAAGGAATGTATATGCTTAACAGACAATTGTAACCCAAGCAAAGCCATCAGGCACAAAGTTGCAGCAGGAAGCACTGCAACACTGTAAGCCCAGCCCTTATTCACTGATGTTAACGAATCCCTCTGCCTGCCTATGTGGAAGAAGAGTGTTTACATGTCAAAACAGATGCAGTGCTGTAATGCACAAAAGTCCCCCAAACTGAGGCAAGAGTAGGGGATACCCTGATTTTGGCTTAGATATGTGATCACCAAGCATGCACTTCAGCTACAACTTCTTAGTCATCTGTAAATCAGAAGATCTTTCTCATTTTTCCTGTGCAAAATTTACTTTGTATTATTACTTTCACAAAGTCAGCAAAACCTACCAGTCAGATATTCCAGTACAGCAGCCATATACACTGGAGCACCAACACCAATTCTGTACTTGGGATGGCCTTTCTTAATGTAACGTAGCATTCTTCCAACAGGGAATATGACCCCAGCCTTTGCGGAACGGGAAGTCTTGGTTGACTTCTTCTTTCCACCCCTGCTGGACATTTTGTCTGTGTTGGCTCTGGAACAGCACTCTACATATTAGGAAGGAAACAAAATAGAAATAAAAGGTTACCAATAAAGACTGATGCTATAATACCATATATTGAATTTCTAGACAGAGCAGTATTTTGGGGTAGGCATTGCATCAGGGTGCTTAAAAACATACAAACAAGTTGCCTTTTTAGAGTATACACAAAAACCTAAAATAAACATCCTGTGGAAAGTTATTTGCCATTGCAATCCCAGCATAATTTTATACAGTAAATATACAGGCCAGAGAAACTATTTCCTATAAATTTGCTTGGGAATTGCTTTTCTGAAATTCCTAACAGATAGAGCCAGTACCATTAATGCAGCACAGTGTGATAACTACCTAATGTAAAGTAGAGCTTCTGCATTAAAGTGGAGGATGCTTTCTGCAAGGACACAACCCTTGCTCTCTGGATAAAACTCCTGTCTGGGCATTTGAAAAGCTGTGGTAGGACTGTTACGCTCATGAGTAACTATGATCCTAACTAGGAAAAAATGTACCCACTAATGCTTTCACAAAATGGATTCACCTTCCTCAAAAAAGTACATTTTTTTCAATAACGTATGAATTCATACAACAAAAGCCTATGCATAGCAAAACATTTCCTATATATTAAATGTTCTATTTTTAGAAAGATCTGAAATTAATCCCTTTAGATTTGAGCCAACTGCCTCGACATCAATGACCACACTGCTTCAACATGCCCTCTAGGAAGCTGATGAACTTCCATCTGCCACCTTTCCTTAACGTAACGGTGGTCTAAGCACCCAGCAGATCTTACAACTGTATCTCAGTGCATCTAAGTGGAGATGTCCTACTGCTGATACAGCTGTCAAGCATGTTCTTTTTCTCCACTTCATTTCTGCTCAGTCTGTAAATAGAAGCTGACAAATCTAAAGAGGTGGAGGGTTTACAAGCTCTCAAAGTGTCTTTAAAGGTTTAGGCAATGTGCTAGGTTTTGAAATTAACTCAGAGGAAAGGAGACAGTCCCCACCTTTCGCTTCCTTGAGGCTGAACTCTAAGGAAACCAGAGGCATGCATCAGTGATGCCACATACCCCTGTGCATCCTTGTTCATTCCTTGCTGCACAAATCCTACCTAATACAAATGCAAATTTGCAGGTGTGTTTGTACATTCCACAATGGAGCCCCTGTAAGCCTGCTTTCCCTTTCTGCTTTCATCTTTTATTTTGCATTCCCTCCTTATGAACCTAACTGTATCTGCCATACATCCCAATCCACAATGGGGCAAGCTCAAAATTAGGGAGAACAGGTTCACCAACCCCACTTCTCAGTTTTGCAACTTCTGTTCTGTGCTGACACGTCCTCCAGTCTTTTACATCTCAGTGAGTCACCAACACTCAGACTACATAACTATCAATGAAGACCACTCAGGATAACTAAAGAAATGTATCAAACATCATTTTGCTTTCTGCTTCCATGCTCCCCTTATGAAAGAGTCTGTACTTGCATAGCACATTAAGTAAAATAAATGCAATGGGTTTACTGCTTGTTAGAGGTAGAGAAAACAACCCCATCTTAGTAGCTCAGATAAAAGTCAAGCTACATTTATGAAATAGGTCAGAAAACAGACAGGAAACTGTGGAAGGGGGAAGCCATCAAAAGGGCTCCTTCGCTCTGCTGTGAGCTCAGCTTTGTAATAACTATTATTCTATGATGAAGAGGACAAAAGCCCATTTTCTTGCCTTGAGAAACTAACTGGAAAGCACAACTGGCTTCAAAACCCTTTCCATTTAATTGCATGTTCTCCTCTAGTTAGTTCTTTGTTAGCACGAAGCTGGGTGTGGTTTTGAGTTGGCTATGGACTTTCTGCCAGAAATTACTTTCACAGTTCATATTCCATTTCCATCAATATCAGGCTTGTCTAACCTCACAAATGTTGAGTTGTTCACTGAATCAAACACCAGGGAAAGCAGGCATTAGAAATACCTGTGCTTCTCCTTCCCCCATAATTCCTTTGCTTTGGAACTGATACATGAAAGATGAAACCCCTGATTTTTTTAGATAAAACCTGCAAGCAGGAAGCTTCTATGAACCATTTGACTTATGAGCTTATGGGATAGTCAGAATAGCTGGAAGAGTATATGTAAATTACTACTTCCTAATGTTGTGGGGTTTTTTCCCCTTTAGGATAGTGTCATCTAGCCACCAGCTGCTGTAATATTTGGATCAAAGGATGATGTAGCAATACCAAATTACTGCCAAAGAGGCCTTGAGGGAGCTGGAGGAAGTACAGCTCACCCAATCTGAAAATCCAAATGGGAGACACACAGACAGCTGTGCTGTAGCTGGAAACAGGAAGAGATGAAAGAGCACTGCCCCTTCAGTTTTACTTCCAAGAAAACATGGAGAAGGAAGTGGTTCCTTCACACACTGAGACAAATGGGTACTGTATATCACTGTCTCCGGATACATATCACCTATCCAGAGCAATGCTAAGTTTGTTGTTAACATACTGTCAGCATCAGTCACACTAAACTGACCTCTCTTATATCACCCTTGAGCGAAACACTTTGCTGTCAATTTCCAACCTCTTTCACCTGATGTTCAGAGGTTCTTCCCTTCAACATACTATTTCTACTCAGTACCTTCAAGTGTTCTGTCATCTCCAGCTAACATCTACCCATATATAAAATGGCATATCTTCTTCTTTCATAATAAGCTTATTTATCACTTCTGCAAATTCTAGAGGTTTATTTCCCTCTTTATTTTATACTCCTGGACACATTTCTCTCATTAATATTCAGGATAACCCTGGACCTATCTTGACAATTAACCTGATCCTCTTACACTGTACATTAAAGAGCTGTCTAGCTGGACGTTTATGTGTAAAATGTGATAAAGATGAGCTTCAGAGCTTCCTGTCTCATCGATCCGACTCCTACATGTAGTCAACCATTGTATAGCTAGATGTTGGGGATGGAGGGAGGGAAATCCCAATTACGTTTCAAGTACCTCTTTTAATTTTGCCAACCATGTACTTTCAGAAGGGAGAGAAAAAGAAGGCCTTTCATGGAAGACCCTTTTTGGGCTTAATTACTTTGGAGAACCTTTCTGTTCTACCTTTTTGCTGAGGGATGGCCCAATGATCTTCCAGAGTCTCTACTCCTGGTTCCCCATAGCAGAAGAGAAGAGAAACGGAAAATATTTCACTTGCAACAGTCACCAAAAAAATGTATTAAAGTTCAATGTAAAGAGCATGGCAAGAGTTCAAAAACCAAAGAAAACTGTGTGCCTTACATGTTCTCAAAAGGTTTATCTTTGTAACACCCGAAACTCTGGAATGCTGCCAATATTAATGAACCAGAGCTGTGTGCTGAGTCACTGCTAGCCAGCAGATGAGGGAGGCAACCAAAAGGAACCTTATCACATGCGCCATGGTTCAGACAAGATTTGAGCAAGGTAATTAGTACAAAAAAAGTAAATAAATCACAGTCAGTGACAGACAATGAACCAGTCCTTTCCTTCTTGTCTCCACTGCTGCCTTTGCCATGGAATTTCTGAGAAACTTGACCAAATACATTGCAAAGTCTTGAAAGATTTGACAATAAAATGATTTTGTTTTAATGTGACAGTTCACTAAATTATCACTGCGTTAATGAGGGGTTATCACTGAGGAATCAACTAACAACTTTCAATCAAATTTAACCCTGTGCTCTTCAATGGCTCTGCTACGCTTGGACACAGCTTGCCCTAGCTGCAGAATTGAGCACCTGAGTCATAGCCTTTGGAAAACCCCATAAAGACCGCAGCAACATTCACAGAAATGAGAATTTGCAGATATATTAATTTGGCTCACAGCAAAGTTCCAAGCTACAAAGGTGCTCTGCAGCCACATCTTTGCAAGCCAGAAACACATTTTCTAAGAAACAAAGTAATATTAAGGTGTAGTGATGAAAGCAGCAGAATTAACATTTCCTTTCTGTTTGAAATTGGCTGTAGTAAGTCTGGTTGGCTGGCTGTTTCTGTGTGAAGATAGATACTCTGCTAAACCACACTTTCAAATACCATCTTCCTAAAATGCACACAGGCATCTGTTTTTTCTGAAAGGTTTTAAACCCTATCAAAGTACAGTCTGTACATCCTGGTAAAGTGATACCTGATTTCCAAATACCAGTACTTCATTAGCTCAGTCAATCTGACACCTTCATCAAAGAGTAGTAATAAACCCCCTGCTATTAATGGCTTTCAGGTAGTGGTTCTTAATGACTTAACGAATTACTATGAATGCTGCTCCTGGCCTCATGGGCTTCCACTGGTGTATTATCTGCACTCAGCAAACAGATGATTTAATTTATATCTACATCATCACATCAGTAAATGTAGTGAAATCCAGGAGAACATTACTATAGTACAAAAAATACTAAGATATAGTGATTATTCTTCTCTTCTTTCCAGGGCAAAAACTGAGATAGAAAGTTCATTTTTTGCATCATAAGAGATTAATTGCAATGCTATTTTCTTTACACTGTACTAACAATGTAAATGCTGCCATTCTCTCTTCGCTGTATTTATGTTCTATAATAAGAGCTGCTCACTGAACTCTTTTGGAAAAGGTGCATTTGAATTTGCTTTGACAACTAACTTGCTCTGTTCCTAGCTAATCAGAAGCTAGTCTGGCATATTTACAAAGTGCACTGCTTATGGAATTGGTATTAAAAGGTCTCTAATAACATTTGCCCAGCACAACAGCATCTAAGTCTGCGACTGTGGTTTCTAGATACGATGGTAATAAATGAAGAGCTAATCTCTCTCTTATCATTTGATCTGACGTGATCTCAAATTCTAGCTTAAGTGTTTTATCAAAGCAGTAACTCTTTGTGGTTTGAAACAGAGGAGCAAAACCGGTCGTGAAACAGCCCTTCCAGCACTACGTTAATTTCTCATCTGAAAAGGTAGCACCTTACATAGATTTATTTTCACTTGGAAAACTGAGAGAACATTCCTCATATAGGAATGCCCAATAGGTACACTTGTACTTTCTGTTACAGACTAAAACTCCCATAGTGATAATGTAAATGATGGGAAAAAGAACAACATTTTTCCCAAATCTGTGTGCAAAACAAAATACTACTGTATAATTGCATTCAACTGCCAAAAGTCCCTGTCTTCCACAATGGGTCTGAAGCCCTCAAACAAATATCCCCTCAAGGTGCAAACCTCCACTGACAACAGTACTGGGAGTATGTCAAGAATTTTAGCTGGGCATCTTGCCACCAATAGTCAGGAAAATGTAAATACAATTGTCTTCACTGACCACTGCTGGGAGCACTGCATGAAATCCAGCCCATTGGGACACTACAGCATTTTGTGTGCTAGGTAGGAAGCATAAAATTTGATGCAGGACCTTAAATCACTGGACCATTTATGAATTTCATGTTCAGAAAAAGTGTTTTAAAGAACATTTTGAAAACTTCTTTGCCCCTTGACATTTTTGGAAGAAAACAAAATGCAATAATGAATTCACATGGATGCTTCCCAAGGAAAAAACCAGATGTAGAATGAAACTTAACTTAGATGCTATATTGTTGAGGGAGGGAATGCAAAAATTCAATCTGCTGAGGAGACCATGAATGGTGTGATTCTAACATCATTCCTTTTGGAGCAAGGACCATGGGCTGAATCCTATCACCCTCTCTTCAGAAAGGGCCTGGGTAAGAAGCTGTAGCTTCTTGATGTGTTTATAGCATCTTTCCCTAAGAAGCAAGCAAGTTTTCCACAAACAGTACATGTTTGTCTTCTGATTTTACCACTAGGAAGCACTGAACTGACAAAACCTAATGCTCACTGTGCTGCCCACTGTGTCGATATTCCCTCTCCCAAGAGAGGCTCTCTCTGAAGGCTCTTTTTATCTCTTGGGGCATAAGTTCCAGATTCCTGCTCCTTTATCCCTACTTTATAATCTTACTGGGGCAGGACTATCTTCTATGCAGAAAAGACAACACGCTTGGATCCTGGGTGACAGGATCAAGGCTGTACAAAAAGGATTTTGTACAAAAATACTTGTGAACTTCTTTGAAAGCACAGGATTTGGACCATTCTTCCAGAGTGCAACTAAATCACCTATCTTATCAAGAGAATACTATTGCTGGGCATATTGCTGCAGAACAAAACAACTCCCAAGGACAAATTTTAACATGCTGATTTCCTTTAAGGCTAAGTTTGCAGTGGCGGACTTCTCTTTTTGCTAACATTGATCTATAAAATAAGCAGTGCTTAAGCTTGAACTCTCCCTATGTTACTGTCATTAGAGAAATTTCAGTCTTATTGCTAGTTTTTAGACCGCTTATGTCTTAATCTACACTGTCAACATTTGGCTTTACTGGCAATCGGAAGGGTATGCTTTACACACAGCAGAACAAAGTTACTCTTTAAGAAGTCAGAAGATCTAAATGATTTCAGTTGGAAAGGTTATGATACATAACATAATGCACCATTACTATGTAAACAACTTGTAACTCTGTTCTTTCAGAACACTTAAACTCCAGCAAAACCCCAAACACATTGGGTAGTTTTCCACCAATAGATACAAAGTCTCTCATAACCAACTGCAGTAAGAAACACTTTTCAAAGCAACTGTAAGTTTCTTGTTCCCACTTAAATCTTGTAACTCTGGGCTGTACCCAAGAACCCAGGTTCTGGTTTTATAAATTGCTCACTTGCTCCTGAGCTTATTTATTTCTTCTACTCTTCAGAATGGGGGAGGCAGAGGATCTGTGAAGTTCCCTACAGACCTGTTGCTAAGTGACAGCCACACACAATCCTGGGAAAAAAAAAGGTTAGTCGTTTGTATGGTCAAGAGATAAATAACCAGCCTCATCCAACTCTATTTCAACAACCGGTCTCCTTCCACCAACAATAACAAAGCAACCTCAGCTTTACACCGCCTTACTCCCATATGAGCTGGTTCCAGCAGCCTTCATGCCCCTTCTGCAACTTACTTGTAAAGATTACAGAGGAAACAAAAGGATTATAGGAAGATACAAGTTACAGGAACAATTTGTTCCCCTTAGCGTCTTTCACGCGCAGAAACACATCAGTCTTTGGTCTAAATCCAGGCGCTCCTGCATCATGCCTTGTGCAGAGCCTTAGGAACCTGCATCCACCTGCGCCCTGCAGTACTCGCAGTCCCCTATGAGGAACACCCACACCCAGACAGTCCGTATAGGTTGCTCAGATCCTGCAGGCAGACATATTGCGGGCTATACAAGAAGTGACAGTCTTAAAAG
This sequence comes from Loriculus beryllinus, assembly GCA_039877255.1. NCBI lineage: Eukaryota > Metazoa > Chordata > Aves > Psittaciformes > Psittacidae > Loriculus > Loriculus beryllinus. Next base: position 37,287 of record JBCJKH010050105.1, on the reverse strand, counting down.
CATAAGAGACCCTGTTTCTAGCTGAATATTTATTTCTACCAATCTCTGAAGCCTTTGCTTATGGTTTTAATAAGCGTCATTTGGCTGCTTTGTCACGAAGTCATTCACATCTGGCAGGTAACTTTCACGCCACAGCTTCTTCATCCCAAAGTGAAACACACTGAAAACACGTCCTGCTGCTTCTCACTCGCGGTCTCTCTCCATCACGGTCTCCTGCCCAACGGCCCGAGTAAAGGCGGCGAGAGGCGAGGGGCCGCGGCTCAGCACCCCCAGCGCTGCCCGGAGCCCGCTGCGCTCCTTCCACACCCGCCAGCGCGGCCCCACACCGGCAAAACCCCGCTGCCACCATTTCGCGGCTTCACCAGAGGCGCAACGAGAAGCGGCAGAACCGACAGAGCGCACGGTGCGGGCCCCGGTTTCCCTCAACGAAGGACTAGGGGTTGGAGGGGGGGGGGGAGCAGGACCCCACCTCCTTCACAACCCACCCCGGCACCCCCACCTCCTCCTTCCCCACACAGCCAAGGGTAACGCGGGCTCTCCTCCCGGGGCAGTGACTTACAGCACGGCCTCCGGCTGCAAGATGTCTCCCGTGGGCCGGCGGCGGCGGCCCCGCTCCCGCTGCCTCCACCGCTGCCTCCGCTCCGCCCGCGGGGCCAACGGGAACGGCTCGACGGGCTGGCGGCCAAGCTCCCACAATGCCTTGCGCGGCCGCGCGTCACATCCCACTCCCCCCCCCCCTCGCGCCCAACGGCCGCTCCACGCGCGCCCTCCTCCGCGCGAGGCTCCTCCCCTCATGGACCCGCTCTGTGGGGGGGGCTCGGTACCGGTATCGGTACCGGTACCGGGTTGTTCGCTGTGCCATAACGGATCACCACAGCCCGGCGGATGGGGCTCCCCTAACCCCTGCGATGGCTGGCTGCCTTGTGAGAGCCCTGCTTGGCTGTGGAGAAGCCTCATCCCTGCGCGACGGGCTCCACAGCGGCGCCTGGCCATTGTGTGTTCGCTCCGAAACCTTCCTTGAGGAGGACAAAGCGGGGGTTAATGCTGCATCCCTACCGAAATGCGGTTTCTTGGTCGGGGAGACAACAGAATGACTGTATGGTGCGAGGCGTACGTGCTCGGGCTGCCCTGCCCTGTACAGAAGTGATTTGCTGCCATTTCACAAAGCTTTCTGAGGAGTTTCCACATGGGTGATGCGGATGTCCTGGAGCTGGGAGCGCTGAGTTGCTGCTTCTCACCCAGCCGGGTGACCCTCGCTGTCTGAGAAGCACCTCTTCACAAAGGGTGTGTGAAGTAAAGGGTCAGAAGACACGGTACACGCAAGGCTGCGTGTGTGCAGCCTGTAAAAGCAATGTGCAATTCCACAAGCTGAGCTCGAGTGTTGTAATTACAGTGTTCTCGGCCATAGAAATGGCCAGGCTTGGTCTGGTTTTATAGCACAGCTAAACTCCGTTGCCCAAGCCATCTCTGAGTACCTTTCTGTGCCGGGCAGCCTTGGCCTGGCTGTGCTCCCCAATGCTAATTGTAACCTGAATGCTATTCACACACACAGTTTTGCCTAACAAAGCCTCCCTGCTAAGGAAAGTACCCTACAGTCCCCGATTGCCCTTAAGCCAAGGGTATGGATACAGTACCATCTGCCATGGCTTGTCTTACACAGCTGAGGACACACTGCTTTCCCGGTGTTCCCATCCACACACACCAGCTCCCTCCCACCTCCTCCTCCTCCGTGTTCGCAGCACAGCAAAGCTCTGCTCCTTTTTCCTTGCTGGTACTGCTACCCACACAGTGGCCCTTCCCACGTGCTGTGCAGAGCACCAAACAGAGCTGGTTCTTCGGTGCTTGGCTCTTCTCACTCCATTTTGCTGTCACCCACACAAGTCTTATTTAAACCGAAAAGCCCCAACAAACCCCAGATACCTCTGCTGACATGATGAGCTGCAAAGGGCCGTGTGGAATTTAAAGAACCCCCAACGTTGTGTAATGATACAAAGCTACATGGTGAAGGGAGCTGACCTTCGAGGGCAGGTAGGAGTCACCTGGCAAACCAGGATGGGTCGGTTTCTGTGCTCTCCTGCTACCATCATTATGTCTATTTCTTAAGGGGAGTCTCTGGATTTTGTGCTTTAGAAGAAAGCTTTCTAAACCCACTTCGTGAGACTTTCTGGAGTGAGAGCTGCCTGAGTTTGCAGAGGGACTGGACAACTGGTCCATGGAATAGGATGCCAGCATGCAGATCACTGTTGGTCATTTCGATGTCAACAGTGACTGGCTCACCTCCTGCCAGAGCATACATTTATCATACTGAACATCTACTGGGTCTGTAAAGAGCACCTAGTTTGAAAGCACACAGTGTGTCACGAATGTCTAGAGGGAAGAATTGCTACAAAAGTCTCTGAAACTACACTCCATAAACTACCTCGCTAAACCAAACCTTGTCTTACATTTTATTCCTTTTGCCAGTTTAGTGATGTATTTATTTATATACAGAACGATAAAAAACACCTTTCCAGAGCTCCTTTGTCTTTATGATTAATATAAATGGTTCCTATTCTTACATCCTTGTATCTTCATTTACTGTATCTACATTCATTCTTCTTACCTCCTCCCACTTCATTTTGACACCCTGGCTCTCTAATCAATTTTAGCAATCTCAAAGGACTATTTGCAGATGATGGCTCTGAGTGATTGAGAATATAAGCACCTAACTTGTTTATGCAGCATAGGTGGTGGAGAAGGAATTATTACTTGGAAGGGGACAGAGCAGTGTGGGAAGAGTTGTGGCTGATGGTAATTCTCTTAAACTTAGATAAGTGTTTTCACTTCGGGATAGCTATCTTAATTCTGGATGCATCTCCTCATTTCTCAATTGTGTTTATTTGTCACTGTGGGTTTATTGGATATTGAGAATGGCTCTCCTAGCTCACCTCAGCTTGCTGAAGTATTTCTGGAGGATGTAGTGTGCTCAGCCAGCAGGTCCTTGTTGTTTTCCCCTCCACTTTCGCATGGTCAAAAAAAGTACAGATTCCTCAGGTACGATCTACTTCTCTGAAGGGGCTGTCTGAGCCTCTTGCAGCTGCTTACTGTCCTCTCTTTTTGCAGACTGTGTGACTAATCCATACTTCAGTTAACTTGGTTCTTCACATATATGTACCTGTAATGTGCATAATGCTATTGACATTCTTGCATTCTCTGTCAGATGAGCACAGTGACCTTGTCCCAAATCCAGCCAGTGCTCATCATGCTCTTAATGCAACCTACAGACTGTCCCAGAGGAGTATTAACTGTGATTTCCAGCAGACTGCTGTAATCCACCATGGTTGTTAACTGTATTGAGACATTATGCACTATAGTACTTAAATGTGCATGGGACAGGTCTTTTCTTTCCCTTCTCTCTGGTTTCTAGCCACCATAAAGATATGCAGCTTCCCCGTTATTCCAAACTAGCCCATCAAGATCAGGAGCTTCTGCAGGTGAGATTGACCACAAGCTGATAGTGGTACCATGGTGTGTTTTGATACCTGTTTTATTCAGGGTCAGAGACACTGATCTTAATGATCCCTTTTTACCTTCATCATCTAGACAAATGGAGATCTGCAGTTTGGCTTCCAGCATACTTCAAAAGCTGACAGCTGACTTTGACAAAGTGAGCTGCTGCTTCACACTCACCCTTTATCTACTGCAGGTTGAACAGAATTAGTTCCATTTTCAAATAGTCACTCTCTCCTTTGACATCCAAGTCATGACAATTAGGAGGATATTCCTCCTCTTCTGAATGTGGAAAACAATAATTTGTACCTGTCTCAGTGTTCTCAAGGCACTGTTGACTCTATACTAATTGCCAGGCTTGTTGTTCTGTAGGAGAAATGCCAATTGGTATTAACATGTTGCAGTGAGATTAATACTTCCAGGGCAGAAGACTGGAGGTCTGAGATTCATTTCCTGAGCTGGTAGACAGAGATAAGTTATCAATTTACTTCTTTTGTTCCAAATTTTTGTAGGCAGTTACCTCTTTTTTTTCTTTTTTTTTTCTTCTTTTTTCTCTCTTTTTTTTTTTTTTTTTTTTTTTTTTTTTTCCAAAAAGGAGATTTGTGCCAGCCAACTTTTTCAAATACATTTATGCCTTTTTAGTAGTTGCTTTCTTCTAGACAAGTATCAACTATGGACATTTTAATCAATTTGACATCCCTATCAAAAACATGATCAATTGCTTTGAAAATATAACAAATAAAATGCCACTTTTAAAAGAAGAAGGCAAACTTTTCCCATTTTTAATCTGGAAAAGGAGAGCCACTGTGATAACTGTACTTTTTAACCCAGCTTTGAAGTCATTCATACAGCTAATGGATGCTGGGACTGAAAATAACACCAGAGTCTGTAACATCATAATTAATTGTAGACTAGGAACAATATTAACCTATAATCTAATGCATTGCAACACCTGCTTCTTCCAAATAACAACTAAATGCTGTTTGGAGTTATAAGATCAGCAGCCCAAAAAGCAGTGTGACACAATGACATCAGGAAATGTAAATGCTTGTTTTCCAGCAGTGGGGAAGCTCTAAAATCAGACTGACATACCCTGGAGCATACAGGGAAAAGGCACAAGTATTTGCTTCTCATGTAGTCAGCCTTCTGCCCTGAGCACAACCTGATGCTGGGCTGCACATTAAGCAAAGCAGCTCATTCTCTTCTGGTATTCATAACAGGCTCTTGTATGTCTGCATTTTTAATGGCGAGTGGCTGGGGAAAGTTCTGTGTTATTGTGCAAAGCAAGTATTAAATCTAAGACCTATGATTTATATTACTAAGTTGGTGGATTCAAAATTACATCCCATGATGATCTGCTCAATGGTTCCTTGTAGCTGGTGAAAAGCTTGGTGGATAGTCATGTAGTAATAACTCACATTTCTTATATTTAGTTATTAAATCCCACTGCTTCCCCAACATTAATTTTCCATGTAAGCAATAGCTATAGTTGCCAGAGGGATTTTATGTAATTGCGAATGGTAGCAGACATAGTTGGTAATTGCAGAAGTACAGAGGGAGATGTCCAGGAGATGATCTGCTATTAAGATGTGGCTGTTGCTATGGCATACTTTACTAACTGCTGTTCAGCGTGAGAGTGCTACGATATATCATTTCAAATAGGAGGTTACTTTTAAAGCAGACCCATTTCTTTGCCTGCAAAATCAAAATCAGATCACCTCTCTTAGGAATATTAATTAAAAAACCTTCTATGCCGGACAACAGACATTATATAGAATATAGTTCTTGAAGGAGCCAAGAGAATTTGAGTCCACCATAATACCAGGCAGCAATGAAATTGGGAGCATTCATATCCATCTTATGAGACAAGCCTAGCTCTTTAAGTTAAAGGAAAGTTCTTTAGCAGATACAAAAATCATGAACTGTCATAGCAAATAAAAGCTTACCTGAGGCTGACGTCCTCAGTTTAGACTGAACTTCATAAATTCAGTCAAATCAGAGACATCATTACTTCTTCTCTTTATTTTGAGGCATGTTCTCTGTGTGGAGGGAGAGGTACAGAAGGAAGAAATGATGCTGCTGGGTGTTTGTGTTGGACACAGAAGTATGAATTGCACCCGTGTGCTCGTGTCAAAAGGAGCGCCAGGTGACATGGTCACTGGCTTTTCTGAAGGACCCGTGGAGTGCTGGGAATTGCTTCGTAAGAACAGTTTCTATCTCTGTCCCTCTTTGGGAAATGTAATAAGGGTAGGTTAAGGAAACAGTCATGAACTGCAAATTTAGTAATGCTGTCTCCCCAGTTGACAAGTCACTACTGCACATCTTTAGCTCTTTGTGGAATAGAAGTCCGAAGGTAAGCTCTGTGTCAGGACAAAGTAATAGACACGAATCACAAGTTCAAGTGCAAGCATTGCTCATCTTAAACCGCTGCATGTTGGGCAGTGTCAGTGCGATGAGACGACGGGAGCACGCCAAGTGTTTCCCATGGCACGGACAGAGGAAAACTGGAAAGCAAGGCAGAAGCAAAGCAACATCTCCCTCTACGGGAGTCACCTGAATTGCACTCCAGGCTCCTGGCATTCTCCTGCAGTGCTGACTACCTGTCCGGTGCGCCAAGCCCCGGCAGCGGCTCCTGCGAATTCCAGAACTGCAGGTCGGCTCTATGAGCCGGCAGTGAGCGATGCTGAGGATCTGAACCACAGCTATTTCTAACTAAAGTCTTGGTTTCTTGACGACTACTCGGAACTTGTGCCTTTAAAGAGTTTACACTTCAAGGAGAAACCCAGTGGTTGTTGCTGGGTTTTGCTTGTCTCTTCCTAATGGGATTTGCAATATGACTGTGCTTACATGTGCTGCTTTGGAGAGTGTGCTGCTAACTGTATGGACAAACACGTCTGTCCTGCTGTGCTTTGACAACCCAGGCCTTTCGCATAGCCCCTGGAAGAAAGAACCACATCATTTTACTCATTACAGAAGAGAGGAAAATGCACTGTGCTGAACCCAAAGAAAAGTCTGGAGATAACAATAGGCAGGTGCCTGTATATGTATATATACATATATACATATATATATATATTTTTTTTTTCTGTGGGCAAATATTCCTTGTTGCTTTATTTACATGAAGCCCTACAATTAGTTTTGAGATATTTTACTTCCTTCTACTTGCTTCCTGCTAATTCATCTGATGACATTTTTGCTCATTAAAAATGGCTTATGGAAAGCACTGGGCTGAATATCAGTGAGAAATATGCCAGGATATTTGTTTGGAAGCGCTTAGAGGGTCATTCTGAAGCTTGTGGATCAACCAGGCAAGCAGAATTAGTCCCAAGAGTCAGTTGACCTGTCCTACGGATTGCGTTAAGGAATGTAAAGCATTCTCTGGGTGCTAGTTGTAGTAAATGCTTTCCAAACAATTCATATGATAGAAATATGGTCACATAAACCACTTATTGGATAATAAATGAATAGGAAATATGAATATGAAACAAAATGAAAATCTGAATCTTCCCATGTACTATTTTGAGAGGAAAACATTGTTTGGTGACTTCCTGCATGCACTGATTATTGTGAATAAAGCCCCATAGCTTGGGAATATGCCTCTTAAATTGGTTTTTGATTTCCCTGTATGCTGTGCACTGAATTCTCAGAGGTTTCTCTCTCATTAATATCATATCATTTCTCTAAGGTCTGGCCAGCTTTGAGAAAATAAGAGATGTGTAGTTTTATGCTAAATTATCCTTATCACACATGGAAACATTTACTAGTGCACAGCATTGCTCCTGAATGCAATCCTCATACTTTTAAACTGCTTTAGATACTGTTTTTCCACTGAAGTTGCTTTTTAGGTGCTAAAACGAAGACAAAACAAAATCCTAATTCTCTTATCATGTCTGGTTTTGTAAAAATATAGGAATAGGAAT
>JBCJKH010050105.1:0-23512 GCA_039877255.1 Loriculus beryllinus | reverse complement strand
GATTCCAGGGAGACCTTATTGTAGCCTTTCAGTACTTAAAAGAGGTCTGTGAGAAAGATGGGGAAAGAGTTTTTAGCAGGGCCTGTTGTAATAGGACGAGGGGTGATGGTTTGAAACTAAAGAGGAGAGATTCAGGGTGGATGCGAGGAAGAAAGTTTTTACAATGAGGATAGTAAAATCCTGGCACAGGTTGCCCAGAGAGGTAGTGGATGCACCCCTGGAGGCCTTCAAGGCCAGGCTGGATGTGGTTTTGAGCAATCTGATCTAGTTGAAGGTGACCCTGCTCACTGCAGGGTGTTGGACTGGATGACCTTTGAATATCCCTTCCAACCTAAACCATTCTATGGTTCTAAGACAACATGTCTATAGTATTTTAACCTGGTATCACTTTGAAGCTTGTAAGCCAGCCATGTTAAAGAGATATTCTATGCTTTATATGGTGCAGATTGCATCTACTCCTACCTTCCTATTTCCCCTTTCTATGTGTGACCTACAAGCACTGCAGATTTGGTTGCTGTTGGCCACATTTATGAGTCCACTGTGGTATGGAGGCACCAGCAGTGCTGTGCATTGCCTGGTAGGCATCAGTTCTGTGAGAAGAAAATTACAGCTGTGACTTTTATTATCACTTTACCACAACCTCTTTTCCTATGATTCATATTGCCTTAAGAGATTAGTTTTCTTTACCATTTAACCTTTCTCAATATTGCTGCCTGAACCAAATTTATGTCTAGGATAAAGCCATGTCCTCCTTTTATTGAATCCAGGTACTTTCCATAATGAAACGAAGGTCATGTGATCTTTGATTGTGGTACTTGGAATTCCTTATTGAAAATGTATTTTATAGACTTTTATGACATTAATTAAATGTCTCAAAAGAAATGACAACATAAAAAATAATTAATGTCTCTGTTTGGCTCATTATCTCTTTGGATTTGATTTGCGTTCAGAGCTGGAAACTCATCTGACCCATATAGACTTGGATGTCTGAGAGCGCTGCCTCATGGCAAAATTTAGGACTGAAGACAGTGGGCTCATTTCATGACTATGGGACTGTATTTTTATTATTTGCTTGCAAGTTCCTTGGGTAAATTGCACTCATTTATACAGGATGTTATTCCACCTTCATCACCGGAGAGTATCTGAGTGCCTTCCAGCTAAGCATTATGCGATCCAGCTAACATCTGCCATGCTCATTCTCTCTTTCATCCTTACCCAAGCGTGTGCATGTTTTGTTGTTGGTTTTAGATCTACATGCTGCCATGTGTCAGTGTTACAGAGAGTCATATGTGCATCAAACACTCGTCTAAATAACTTGAATATTGATCCTTCTAGACCCCTCCGGTTTATGGCCTGAGATACAAAAAACTGGAGTGGGGGTATGAAGCTATTATAATCTTGCAAGAGCAATAATTATAAAATCCATGAGGATTTCATTATCTTTATGTAAATTCTTATATATTATTCCAGCATCTTGGAGATCTTTCTTTAACCATGAATTAGGCCATTTGTACTAGAAGCTGTACAGTCTGTACTTTCAAATTATTTGCAATCTAATTGTAAGACAACAGATCTTGTCTTTTGGTACATTAAACCATCCTATTATAGAAGAAAGATGCAGCTGCTTACTAAATCTCATAGAGGAGTTCTGAATGTCAGCAGAACTAGATTTCTGTTAAGTCTTACAAGTAATTCTTTTATGGGGATTATTAGTAGTATTGGTTTTATTCTTCTTCAAAATAATAATGTACTGTACAACACACATAAATATGCCCGAAAGCTGTTTCAAAACTCTTTCTAGTGCACAGCGGGGAGTTCAGGTGCTGTTCAGATTCCCATTCAAGCCCTGCTTAGGGCTTCATGAAAGAAACCATCTGACGAGGTATTTGCAGTGGAATATGGAAGGGCTTGAAAGACAAGTCCAGTGTTAGAGGACGATTGACATTTACTGACTTCCTGCACCATCTAGTGGGGATTAAAATTAATTGCTCTCATTTTATGAAGACTAAACTGTTCAGGATGCCCGTGGCTTCCTCTCCCGGGCACTGAGAAGAGCACTGGAGAACTCAATTTTCATCATCCTTTGCACAACAGGACCAGGCACCTTTGTAACCAACAAGACAGGGTATAACTGTCATTGGAGTACATTGCGTCCAGCACCATGTAAGAGTCAATCCACTTGAATTAATGCCAAGAGGACCATTGGGAAGGGCAGACCTCAAGGAGCATTACTGGTGTGTCATGGAGCTGTGGGTAAATGCAGGACCTTGGGATGAATTTCAAGAGATCTGAGTGTGATTCCTCCCTCTCTCTCACGATCCGGTTGGAGTTACAGTTCTGAGGCTCTCCTGAGTGACTGGGACTTAGGAGAAACACTTTTCATCAAGCATGAAAACCTCAGCAAAACCACAGAGGAGGAGCCAAAGTCTGATCCTGCCGGCAGAAACAAAAAATCACTGCTGCAACCTTAATATAAGGCATTTCCTTGAACATCATTTGCTTAATTATCAGTGAACAGGATGACATGAGGTGATTACACTCCTAATTTTCAGTCCAGGAAACAGCAGCAGCTTTTTCCTGTTGCTGGGCAACACAGATCTGCTTTGAAATTTGGTTAAAGTAGTGAGTGGTAAACATTTCTAAATAGCCATGCTATCACTACAGAGGCAATCCTGTTGCTATAAACAGGCAGGAGGCTGGAGAATCCCACCTACAGAATCTAGCTTTGGAATTAAAAACATGCCCAAGCTAATTAAAAAGGAGGAATATATAGAAAAGCTTGAGGAAGGGAAGAGAGATCTTCTCCCCTGAGAAAGAGTGCTAATTATTTCATATGACTGTGTTTGCTATTCCTGGTGCAGTCCTTGTTCAACCTATGACTCATTTCATACAGTCTGTTTGTAGGATGTGGTCATCCACCTGTACATGTATCATTAGAGAGGTGAAAAGGCATGCTTTGCCTAGGAAATTGGCATGTCATAGGCTGAAAAGTGGTCTGTGAAATATGTTCTTTACTGCTGCTCTTCTCCCTTTCAAAACCAGAGCATATCTTGACCTGTCATATTGTCAGGGTTTGGTTTGAGTAATGGGGACAAAATGGATTTGAAATGCTGCCCTTCTGGTTTGACAGGTCTTTCTATGGCTTCACTTGAGCAAGGTCCCAAGGAGTTAGTTGACCCGTGAGGAGCTGGGCCCTGCAGAGGCATCTGTGGCTCTATAGCATGACAGAAATCAGAAAACCAGACATAGTGTCTGCTCTGTTTTCTCCTCGTGAGCGCAGGGTTTCAGTATTCCACCATGAGTTTCATGATGGCAGAATCACTCAGTTGTGCTGTAATATCCTATGCTGTTTCCTAGTTTGCAATGGCAGAATTTCCTATACATTTGTTGTAGGCTTCCTTTGTTTCCCTTTTTCCTTTTGGTCTGACACTGCCTCTCACTGCAGGCACTGACACTTGCTTTGTTGCTTTGTCTCAGGGTTTGGAAAGATCTCTGTTGCCTTGCACTGATCTTGATGTGAAAGACAACTGGGGCTTAAAGCTTGTCACCGAACCACTCGAAATAGATGTTCCAGCTCTTCAAACACAAACAATATGACTGTCTTAAAATAGTTTTCTTTAAAAGGCCCCCCACTGCAACATGTGAGAGCAAATTGCTTCCAAAAAGATGCTTCTGCATTTACATTGATATCCACAATGTTTTCCAGCCCAAAATAATTATAAAGCTGATTGAGGAAGTGATATTTCTCTCTTTCAGATATTATATTTCAGATATAATACTCTCTTCAGGTATTTCCCCCTGAAGGCAAAGGGCCTTCTGTTACAGAAATGGGCTCTGTAGTTGGGATGCTGCAAGACATGTTGTTGAAGTGCTTGTCTCATGAGTTCTGCCAGTAAAACCTAACACTGACTTCCCTGGGGAGGTCTCACTCCTTCAGGATTGAAAGTTCTTGGCCTTAATAGTCTTCAAGTGCATGAGGAAGCTGCCTAGCAAAGTGTCTTCTTAGGATAAAGGACTTAGTTTTCACAGGGATTTGTGAATATTCATATTTAGATTTACTGAGAAATAAAAAGGAATGTCAGCAGTTTGGGGTGAATCTTCTACTGAATTCACTTGATTGCCTCCCTTTTCAGCTTTCTGTGGTGAATTTTGCCAAAGCATCCTTTAATTGCGTGTGTTGCTTTGACAGATCTGGCAGAACTGCACACAGAAATGACTGCAGATGCCGTGCTGAGCACGTGAAAATGGAAACTCCATGAACAACCCTCTTAGAAACCTGGCTTTAATGGCTTGGTTTCCTTTTACTTATTTCATTAATTAATCCAGGTGATGAGAGGCTGAAAGTGCTGGTTGGAAATGCCCCTCTCGCCTTCCTCCACACAGCTCTGCCCATGTGCCTCAGCCCTGATCTCCTTTTCTATCCATGCCTGAGCTCCTTTGAGGAATAACGTCACACGGGGTGTGCCAAACCCTCAGGTATTCTTGCTGCTGAGGCTGTTGACCACAGGGAGAGGTGACAAAGCTCATCTCTAGGCATGATCCCAGTAAGCACTGCAACCACTTTATAACCCAGATAGATAAAAGGTCCCAGACCTGCTCTGTTTATACTCTGTGTTTGAACTTGAGGGATTTCTTGGCACTTTTATTGTTCATTGCCTTCCACAGTGAGATTATCTGTGTACCCTCAATGTATTTATGCAGCTCATACCCACAGATGTTACCTCCTTGCTTCTCATTTTGATTCTGATCGCAACCATAGAAAAGAAGAAAAAAACCATTCTGGAACTGAGACGGGTGTTAATAACTAATGGGACCCCACCAAATGGGCTGAGCTACAAAGGTGGGTCAGATGAATGGTTCGGATAAAAGTAACTCCCAGTGAACCATCAGGTGGGAATTAAAATTTCATTTCCAATGCACTATCACTGCTGTGGTGGTGGTGGTGGTGGTGATTTACTTGATTGACTGCTGGTTTCTTTCACCTTTGCAAGCCTTAGGTTTTTACTGTCTGAGGAAATTAAGGCTGAATTGCAGCAGGAAATTCCTTGTAGCCAGGTGTTTCTGGTTATCCGATGAATAACTCGGCTGGTGGGGAGGAGAGGATTAGGATGCGATGGTTTGGAATCTAAATGATTCTCATTGCTCGGTACCACACATTGACATTCTGGCAGCCGCTCTATTTGTTCTCAGTGAAGGATGGGAAAATCCTACTGAGCTGAGCAGCAGGTCTAGCAAGCAGCAGTAATTTCATTGTTCTTTTTCCATAGCTAGGGTGAGGAGCTGGTTTTATTGGGTTTTTCTGATTTAATGCACTGAGTTTGAAAACCACTACTGAATTCTGGTGGGTCATGATTTGAGTTGCCTTAATAATACAGCTGTGTACTCCGCTGCTCCTGTTCACCAGCCTGATTTGTGCTGCTTAGCTTCCCAGATGAAAGCAGGAAGGGCCCAACCTCAGTTCTACTCACTTGCTAGGAGATGGATCAGGCTGAAAGCCCTCCAAATACCTGAGCTGCTCTTTTGTGAATGAATACAGTCAAAATTAGCATTAATTCAGTGACTGGTGACCCTGTGCTGGACAAAGGTGGTGGTGATAGGCTTCATAATTTAACTAAGTAGGTGAACAGAGAAACAAATATACCTGGATGAAAGTAGTGCTTTCTGACCTTAAAATTCTTGATACAATGAGCATGCAATGGCAGGGCATCTTGATCAGTGTGGAAAATACACACTAACTTCCCTTCCCTGTAAGGCTCATCTTCTCCAGTGCTGTGGTGATGTGATGGATCTGGTCTGTTACAACGATGGATGCGGCTGCTGTGACCCCTGGGTGCCTGTGCTCTGTGTGGCCCATTCCTGGGGCACACAAAGGTTACCCAAACACAGGCTTTGCCTTCTGCCCTGGGCTTCAGAGCTCTCTGAACTATGAGACCTTGGTCAGGAGATCCCTCAGCAATAGTAACAGAGTCAGGAATAAACCTCCCAGAACCTCAATGCACTTCTCAAAGTGTAAGTTATGCTCTATTCCTACTTCAGCTGCCCATGAGAAATGATAGGATTAAAAGGAACAGAAATGTCCTTTCCTTTGCCCAAAGCTGAAGAAATCATATTCCATGTACTGCAGTGAAGCTAAACAGCTAAGTCTGAGACTGCTGTGGATGTGCAAGCTGGCAACCTGGCTTGTAAAAGGAACAGAGGGAGTAAGCAAGCAAAAGAATTATGTCCCCAAGCTTTTACAGCTCTAACTCCTGTATAGCTCTGGGCTTGGCTGCATTGTCAAAGGTAAGCGGATGGAAACAGTATCTTAAGTAATCATTAAGGAAAATGGCTTCAGATCATTCAGGGTTTGGGGCAGTGCTACAGCAGCCTAATGGAGTGGTAACCAGTTACATCTTCCTGGCCTGCACCAGCAGAGACAACCTGAGTTTTGTAAAGCACCAAAAGTATCAGCTATTCTTCTCGGTGCCACAGACTGCAACCAAAATAGCAATGCTATTAGTAATGCTTTGCAAACTGCCTTTGGTGCCAAACGGAAATGTGATTTGCAGGCATGTGTCAGCAGAGAAAGTCCTTTCTTACCAAAGAAATTCAAGCAGCCACATGGAAATACTTTAATTTCAGCATTAACCATCAGAGGAGATGGCTGCTACAGATCGCAGGAGCCAGGTAATTTAGTTCTGAACTTTAAATACATGCAATGCCAAGAAATATCAGGGGACGTGGAATGTTTAATGCAGCCCCACACCATCAGTGCTGTGGAGTCAGAAGGGAAACCGGAGCAAGGCTTTTACTGAGCTGATTGATACCTTCATTGGAGCTATGGCATGATAGTCAAACAGAGCTGGCTCTGAAAAGTCTGCACTCTGCTATTTACCTCTTAGGAGGTAGAAAACTAGCCTGGACATTGCCACCTTCTCCGTGGTGTGATTTTGATGGTCAGCAACCTGTGCCTGCGAGGGGATGAAGGATGGAGCTGATGCCCATCAGAGCTCCCTCTCTTGCTCCAGCATCCCTGCCCCCAGACCTATGAATCCAAATAGCTCCAGGGTAGGTGGATTTTTCCACCCTGTTCCAAGTCTAATTTCTCTTTCAAACTAGTACCATATATCTTTCCCCACCTCCCACTTGTCACTTTATGGCTTGCTGGATCTGTTTCCTTTAATGCTTGAAAATATACAGTTAAAATCACCTTAAAATTTACTAATATGCCTTTTTATCTGAAAGGCTTATTTCCCTGAAAGGCTTTCCCAGTCTTATGTGAGGCCATGCTCTCTAATATTAAACATTTCTTTAAAAAATGGGTGCACATCTGTTTGATATTTAACTCGAAACAAATGGTGAGAGTGGAGAACATGAACAAAATTATGCTTGAGATAGCTATAAAAGGTCATTTTTGCTTTAAACTACAAAGGATGAATAGGGACATATGACACACATAATAAAGGCAGAGATAGGTTTAAAATGCCCTCAGGCTGCACTGAGGTCAGCTGCTAGCTTACAAGAAAAGACACATTTTGCTCTCCTCTTTTTTTGTTGCCACCCAAAAGTGTGGAGTAGCAAGCTGAGATCTGAGGAAGGTCACTCAATCTCCGCTTTAAACCCCATCACATTTCTCTCTCTTGTTTTCCTAAGAGGTACTAAAACCTTAAGCCTAATAATTAAAGAATTGACCCCAAATTAAACCCCCTTTTCTTCCTGGCTGAAAATTGGAGAAGGGTTTGGCTTGTCTTGCTTGTGCCTTGACGTGTGATGAGGAACTCCTCGCTATCAGACATCTAGATGAACCAGAAATATGTGTGCTCCTTTATGGTGTGGACCAGAGAGTTTCCGCCAAAGATACTGGAAATCAGCAGCATTTGCTCTCCCTGCAGTAGTGCCAGTGCAGCAGCACTGGGCTGAATAACTGGGTTTTGCTGCTGGTTGTGGATTCAGCCTGTGCTTGTGCTGTGCTTTTTGGTCAGGGCTTGATCTGAAAACTGCCAAACCCTCCCTGTGAATTTGGAAGGGGAAATGAAGCGGGAAATGGGCCATTTCTCATTCAGATCTGGCACTGGACCAAACCAATGAGATTTCCAATAAAACCTTCCTGAAAGGCTAAAGAGCAGAGAGACAAGACGCTGGTTGTAATCTGCCTCCAGCCATCTGCTTCAGAAGCACTGGAAACGCAGGGCAGGGGGATGCTGAGCACCTTGTCCATAAAAGTGAGATGGAAACAGGGGCTCGAGTTTGGCCATCAGGTGGCTTTTGCATCTGCCAGAACATCTTTTCTGCTGTTAGAGACAGATTAGTGAAGAAATGTGGAACACAAAGGTCAAAACCTTACACAGAGCTCCATCCCTTTAAGGCTTATTTGAAGTCTTGTACTTGTTGCTGTACTGAAGAGGCAAAATGTGAGTCTTGCTTTTTCTTTGCAAAGTGATGCAGCTTTTCAGTTGATTTCCCTTTTCTTCCCCCCAGAACACAAGGAGTCGCATTATCCTGGTGGGAGCTGTTCAGATGGGGTATTTCTAAGTTTTAGACATAAGATTCACATGCATATTCAAAACATTTGGAGCAGAAACTCCAAATTTTCCTGAGCTTTGTACTCCAATCTGCAATCGCTAGAAAGCAAATTGTCCATAGCTCCATCTCATAACACATAGGTCATTAATAGAAACCAGGTATCCTCCTTCAAAGGAACACAAACATCAAGAATCATATCTGTTTCTCATGCTCTAGAAAGCATTTCACAGTTTTAATGATTATTCAAAGGTGGGGGGAAAAAGCTGGACAATAAATTCTGGAGCTCCCTGGGATACAGAGAGGTACAAACACATCCACTGCCTGAAATGCCTCTTATTAAAGCCTGATATGCTTTATCATACCAGGCACACGAGCTTCCAGCTGCCAACATGAGGGCACGCTGGCAAAGAGCCGACCCAGCTGCCGTGGTTACGGTGCCATTGTAAACTTTATGCTTTATGCTCAGCATGTATTGAGAGCAATCCCTTTGTTCCATATGGCTTCCATATAGTGACACTGCATCCTGTGTAGGAGAGGTCAAGGAGTGGATTATCAGCAAGTGTTTCAAGTCAAGAATGAAGGGAGCTGGCAGAGCAAATCTGCACAAAGCCTGTTCTATGCTTCTCATTGGAGCGGTGACCCCTGGGTTTCGGTGCCTGTATGTTCCCCCCCTGCTCCCTTCATGTGCCGAGCACAGAGCTGGCTAACGTGTGAGCACAGCATTTCCCTGGCAGGTTTTTAGAGGCAAAAAGAGAACAAAAGCAACCCTGAAAGCCTGGCTGGTATGTTTAGCTACAAGCAGGGAGGCCAGGAGCAGGGAGGGAGCAGTACAGGGAAGAATTTGCTTCCATCCCCATCTCCATCCCTACCTCACCCTACTGTCCCACTGCCCAGCATCCTTGGAGCCAGACATCAAGCTGTAATTGCTGAATACTCCCAAGAGTGTATTAACCCTGCTGTGATTAATGGTGAGGAGAGGGAAAGGCTTATAATCCATGATGCTTTTCATCATCCTGCTCTCTCATCCAGCCCCACAGACCTGTGTGTGTTTAAGTGGTGTAACAGGTCGCTGAGCATTTCCTCCATTGATAGGGATGCAAACTTCATAACTGCATTTTAATAACTCATGACCTGTAAGACCTGAGCAATTATAAACCTCTTAGGGTTAGTACCGACCAAGTAAAAGTAAAAATTATATTCCATTTGAACATTCCTCATATAATATCCCCACTGCTGTTAGCATTTCAAGGAAAACAGCATTTCCATTGCTGTTTCTCTGGTACCTAATGAGTTAGCTTTGGCTGAGGATCAGGAGCTTTGCATGGGTGTAGTTTACATTGACCATGCAAAGGCTTTAGGCATTATGGACCTTGTTGTTTAATGACATAAAGTTGAATTGGGTCTGGGGTGGGGGAGTGCAGTTGTCTGCTTACAGCAATGCTGAAGAAAGTGCACTGAAACCTTGTGCTCAGCACTTCTCTGCAGTGGAGGGGCAGGGCTGGAGACAGGGCAGTGTCCTCAGCGGTGACAGCAGCCAAGGGGCATGGACCGAGCCTGTGGTATGATCCATGGTGCTGGGTGCTTCAGAAATGCTTCTGGGGGACTGCACAGTGACATTCTCACTCTTCACCCTCACAGCATCTATCAATAGGGAAAATAATGTCTCTTTGAGTCTGAAAATCCTCTGGAGATTGTAAAGAAGTAGTTACAAAGATCCTCACCTCTCCAATGGGAGCATGGGGGGGGACACGACGATGGGTGAGAAGCGGCTGTTGCACCCTCCTGTTTTAGCTACACCCAGGTGTGGAGGTTGGTAACCCCTCTTGAAGGAGAGAATATTCTGGGGAGTTGGGAATATGTAATCAGTGCCATAAAAAGAGAGGCTGTACAGAATGGCAGGGATCACTAAAACTCTATGTGGACAAAGTGAGTAGGGAATGATTAGTCCTTATTGTCCTACGTCAAAAGGAGGGAGCACTTAGTGAAAACACACGGCAATATCTTCTGAATAAAACAAAATGCAACTACATCTTGGAAGTAGTCCTGCAGCTCAGCTTGCCCTGGGCTGGAGCTTCAGGTTAGGGAGGCCCTGTGTGCCAGCTTGCCAGAACCAGGGGAGGATGCTGGGGAAGCATCACCCTGTGTTCATTCTCTACTTCATTGTATTTGCAAGCCTGAGCACCAGCCACTGTCATCTGGTGCATCTTTGATGCAACCCGTTGCACACATCCTTATGTATGTCTCAGTATACATCTATTTTACTGTCAGTTCTTTGCTCGCCATGCAAACAGGTTATCATTCTCTGTAGCTTTATGTGCCAGGAGGAAGCCAGCAGTGAAAAAAAGCCCAGAAAGCTCTTCCCTTGCACTCTGTTTACACTGGATCATCTTTTGTCTCATTTGATTTCCGTACCAATATTTTTCCTTTATACCCTTGTGCCATGCAAAAAAATGGAGGTGCCAAAGAGATGTCGTGATTATGTTCCTGTAAATAATGTTCTGTTGACTCTGCGGTGTAGTACACATCATTTATTTGGGTTAAAAAGATCTATTATTGACTGTTTCTGCCTGGTGAGTCTGAAGCTCATTTAGAATAATAATCCCCACTTTCCAGCTGAATATTCTGGAGTGCTTAACATTTCAGTTTTAATGGTGTGGCAAATGGATCTCAGAAACTGTGGATATTCAGTGCCCAGGTGCTATAGGAAATCCTGCTAGTGGAATGTGCCTTTCCAAGTGCTCAAGTGTCCGGGTGGCTTACCCAGCCCTCAGCTTGGCAGGAGATTTGAGAGGAAAAATGTCTTTTCCCCCTTCCTGTGCCTTCTTTATTAGCTTCTTTTTAAGGAATTATAGAAAGATCCTTGGAGGTGGCATTTCACTCTGTTACTGAAATATATGAAGTTGTTCTTCTACCCTAACAGAAGGCTCCTTCCCTGTAGACAATGACATATTGAGCTTGCTGTGGTCTGTCCCCTGTGAGAGCATGCAGAACCATCTCATCCAATGAAATTAAAAGGAAAGGTTGGGAGCCTTACACTGTCTGGGGGAAAAGTGCCTTACCACTGTGCAAAAGTGTAAAAGCAAGCACACAGGAGACATCAGTCCTGTGCAAAGTGTTTGATTTGCTTAATTTAAGCAAAGGCCTCAGATATTTGATTTAGGCTTCCTGGGTGAAACTCCTCATGGATTTTTGTCCAGAGATTCATGGCATGGGAAGCTGGAAGCGCATTAGGTTAGGTACAACTCATCTATCACCAGCCAATAAATGTTGCCCAGCTCGTTTCTGTTTGGAACATCATAACTCCTCTTTTGCTAAAGCACATCTTCCAGACATCCTGCCTTTGTCTGAAGACCTCAAGAGATAGAAAATCCAATTCTGCCCTTCATAATGTGTTAATCACCTTCATCACTCAGTGCTTTGTTTCTGGTTCAGTTTAGCTGACATGCAAACAGCCATGAGGGCTTGTTAGCACATTATATCTGACAGGGTTTTGCTCTGAACACATTCAGAATAGACTCTCATTTTCATGGAAATGTTGCCAGCATTTTAGCATCTCAAGTTTGTGACTTTCTCAGTGTGACCCTAAAATGTTTGCAAACTTCCCAAGACTGGTGACAATCTGCTGTTGTGTCTCAGAATGTGTGCTCAGTTAATTTTGTTCAGGCATGCAACTTGTTTCTGGGTCATGGTGTTACTGAATCACTAACATTTCCAGATCTTTTCTGTATCATGTCAGCATATTAAAATCTGTGAGATCTGGATCATTTCTTTATTATTGTTTATGGGTATTTATTATTTAACTTTAAAATGCCATCTGGAGTCTGATAATACTCTCACTTGTTGATTCCAAGAGAACTTGATGCTTGTTTGTTATCTAAAGCTGTGATTGTAAAACATAAGAATAAAATAGGAGCGATTTATTTTCCAGATCAAATTTTCTCTCAGCAGGATTAAAACTGCCACAGCAGTAAAGAGTTTACAAACTCACTAAAGAACTGTAATAACTTCCCTTCTCACTGCCGGGTCAAGGAAAGGTAATACATGTTTCCAATCAGCTTTGAATTGAACTCAAATTGTAGGTTTTATTTCACTTTAATCCATATGTGAGTTCACGTTAAAGGTAAGAGAAATCACAGTGCTGGAACCATGGAGTAGAGTTAATTAAATTCTGCAGCCCCTTTTGGATGAAGCCCTGGCTCTGCTTGTGCATGAAGGCTTTCAGGGTGCTTCTGAGAGCAAGACCAACTGGGAAATGGTTCTACTGGTACAACAAGGACAATGGCAAATGGCGTCGTAGTAACCAAGTGGAGTGCATTGAGAAAAGCCTTGTGACACTTGGGAAATAGTTTTTCTTGCTGAGCTATCCACACACACATGTATCTTCCTCCATTCTCCTCCTCCCTGCCCCAGTGTTCAAGGGCAGGTTGGACGGAGTCTTGGGTGACATGGTCTAGTGTGAGGCATCCCTGCCCATGGCTGGAGTTGGAACTGGATGAGCTTAATGTCTTTTCCAACCCAAATCATCCTATGATTCTCAGCTCACACCCAAACGAACTCTTTCTCCAAGGCAGACCCTGCTGCAAATGCTGCTTTTAGAGATGAGAAATACCTCTTTGTCCTTCTCCTCCTCTATTTCCTCCTTACTGTGGGACTTGGTCTTTTTTTTCTTTTGGATTTCTGGTTTTCTGACCAATCTTGTTTTAAACGTGGTCTGGAAAAAAGCTTCTACTAAGCGGGAGAGACTTTGGCATGCTTAAAGTTCAGTCTGCATTTCGCTGTCTTGCAGAACAGGGACCTGAGCTCCAGTCACTTTGCAGAATCAGGTGCACTGAGCCCTTGCTTATCCTTTGGCAGGTCTCATTCAGAAATGCAGTGTGCAGGTGTGGGATGCTGCATGCACCTGGGAGGAGAGGTATCTTGAAGTAATAAATACTTTTTTAGTGTCATTTTGGCTTGGATTTGGGTTTGTTTGTTGTTTTATCAATTTCTCCACCTAAGAGGTGCTCTTAAAGCATCCCCAATATTGACAGCAGTGTTTGGTGCAGGTCAAGATGATGGTTGTGGCTCACCCCAGATTGCACATCACTGGAGACACATCAGATGCACACAGCGCAGGATCTGGGAACCAGAGATATCTGGTTACTGCAGGGAAGGCAATGTACATTTAATTCTGCATGTAGGCATGAAGCTGTGTCCTTAACATCATGCCAGGCTGATCAGCAAAGTACAAACCTCAGGAAAAATGTATTTTGAATGATGAATTTCACTCATTGTAAATGGTTTGGGAAGTTGAATGCTCACCAAGCCACCCAACAGAGAGAGCTCTCTTGGTGCTCTGATTTCTGGTTGTCACTGTGTCTATCTGCACACAGGGAAACAAACTTCTCTTCCCACATGAAGCTGGCAGTGCAAGGGTTTTCTGCCTGAAAATGAGTCGTGTTCCAGAATGAATTACACCCAATGTGTGAGACTGTGGGAAAGCAAACCTTCCTCAAGCACTAAAATGTGACATTTTAAAAACCTGGATTTTAAACTAATGCACTGTGCATTCATTTTGCCTCATGCAATGAAATGAAAGTCTCCCTCAAACAACTTCATTGCTCTTAAACTTCCCACAGAATTTCAATGAGAATACGAGTCACTTAAGCATCAAATACCAGATTTGGTGTCTTCTGAAGTTTCTTGGTGGCTTTAACAGGGCTTGCATCAGGCTCTGAAAGATCACCTACTGGGATGCCAGTAGTGACTGGCCTTTCTGTGTAGGCTTGGAGCTTCACCTTCTGCAGAAATTCATCCACCCGACAAAGGAACACTTCAGACCTCGCTTAGCAAAGCTGAGTTTGTGCCAAGGAGCTCTTCGGTTTGTCATCACATTTCAATAGCAAATTCTCATTTTCCTGCATTCCCCTGCTCAGATGCTTGCAAGAGCACTCGAAAGTTATTTGTCCTCAAGGCCACAGGTATATGAAGAGGCTGCTTTTATAGATGCGCCTAAGAGCCTTCCCCCTGTTTCTCATCCAGCTACTTCATTTCCTCTCTCTACAGAAATGTCCTTGGTTACTCTGAGGTTCTGTTCCCTCAAGTTTCTTTGCTGGCAAACACAGATGCTCAAGTGCTCTGTCCTCAGTGTTTAGAGGTGATTTCAAAGTGGTTCACCACAATTCTCCTTTTGCTGTAAACACTTCAGAATTACTTTAGGAAACTGAAATACTTGCGCATCAGCCAAACGGGTTTTGATGATAATGATCTTGTGTTCTGTGCATCCAAGTGCCTTTGACTCAAATGGTGCTCTTTTATATAACAAGCTTTTTGCCCTCAATCATTTCCTGACTGCAGATTTAGCTTTTGTACAGATTTGGAGCTATGAGCACACTCCTGTTTTCTCTGTTAACACTCAAGTGTTAAAACAATAGTTCTTTTCCCATAAACTCTTATCTCGGCATTAACCTGGAGAGTTATTTATGTTGCTTTGGTCTGTACAGTTGTCCACTCACTGAAACAAAACTAATTCAGGTCTTGCTTCTATTCAGTCACCTCTGGTTTAGCTCCATTTATCTATCAATCCAGGTTTGAGGCAAACCAGCTCCAGGTTTGAAGCAAGAAGGCTCTTTTGTGAAAGCATCCATAACTACATGCATCATACTTGGATTCCAGAATCTCTAGAAAGGTACAGTCCACCACCTAATTGAAATCACAGCCTCTTCTCTTTATGCTGATGCCTTGCCTTGGTCACATTTCTGAGGTCAAATGCCAGGAGAAGGTTAATATCCAAAGGTTCAAGGCAAGTAGGCTGGCTCCATATCCTTCAGCCTGAATCTGTATGTGCTCTTGCAATGAACAGATCATTAACTTTGCAATGCAGCTGCTGAGAAATGCCTTGAAATCCTTCAGCTCTCCAGTCAGGGTTATGGCAGCTCATTAGAGCACAGTATCTGAGCCTTCTGTTCAGAGAGGGTTTGGAGAACACGGCTGGTTTTCCTTTCTGTTTCATCAAAATCAGGAAGGAAATAGCTCTCGGCTGATGTTTTATGTCCTTGTGCAGAATGTGGTGACCTCAGAGCTGAAGCACTTGCAAAGGCATCCTGTCCTGTACCAAAGCGATCAAGAATATCCTACTTAACACAGGAACCCTAGTGCACATTGGGTTAAACTGGAAATGGACTTTCTTTCTGGGAGCTACCTTAGGAAAATATATCTATAAAAGCTATTTAATATTCTCTAACAAACTGAGATTTAAATTTGAACTAACAAAATCCATCCTTCTATTCCTTTCTTTCTCACCACTGCTGCAGCATTCTGCTCCTAAGCTACTGCTCCTGAACACATCACTTCACATCAGTCTTCCCATCCAAGAAAGCCACATGAGCAGCTGATGAAGCTCTTTATGAGCTGATTACATGTTTTGTCATTTCTCTAAGCTGAATATGTCCATATTTTTGGCATATGTTTGATTCAGGTTGGACCCAAATCTTTATAGATGAGAGGTAGATGCTGATGTCCGCAGTGCTTGCTCCTGAGCAAGGAGGAGACTTGCTTCCACCAGTAGTCCCATGCTTGCACGTACAGTGGCTTTTCCCTGTTACTGGTTATGAATAACAGTCAGATAGTTCCTTTAGAGGAGATTTGCCTAATGGTCAAATGGGTTCCTGGAGCTAAAACTTAAGAGTGAAATCCAGCTATTCCATACAGAAACGTGGCAGGACTGTGTATATGTGTAATGAGTAAAGGAAAGCCAGTGAACGAGTTTCCCTGGGGCATTTGCAGGAGATAAATTCAGCCTTGCTCCTTCTCATGGATGTGTGAATTATGTGGGTTGCAGCAAGTACATCTTGGACACAGCTTCCAGAGATGTCAGTGTGGTCCTTTGTCTCCAAAGGGTCCACGCTGCTGTTCCTGGGTGCTGAGTAGCTCAGAGTGGTGAGGGGGCTCCACACAATGTGCAGCGTCCCCCTTCTTAAGCCAAGTTTCACAGCCTGCAGCCTGTTAGAGCAGAGCTCTGGGATCAGAAGGGTGAAATTCCAGGTCTGGAGTGGAGCTTGCAAAACCTTAACTGCTTTGTGATCTGGGTAGTAAATAGAGGGGAGAGGGAGCTCCTGCTCCCAGCATGGACCTGCAGCAGGTGTCGGAGGGGCTTCAGCTGAAACCCATGGTGGCTTCATTTGGTCCACCAGATTTATTAAACTCACAGCAAGCTGCTAGGACCATCTGTTTCCCAGGGACTATAGGGATGAGTGGAGCAGGGAGGAGAAGGGGGCTTAAGGGGTAATTGAAGGTCTTGTAACCACGTCTGGTTTTCTTTGAAGGAAAAGTGATTTTAGGCAGGCTCTTTGTCTACAGCTACAGAGTATAAGTGATGTGGTGTATTTAAATGCATTATTGGGTGGTCGGATGACATAGTAAGGCCTGACAAGACTTATTTCACAAATGATGCCAGGATCTAGTGCTGCTCCTGAAGTATGGATGTGACAGGAACAAGGAGGAGAACAAGCAGGAGAACAGTGCAAGGCTTAGCTGGGCACCAGGGAACTTGCCTTAAGTTGGACTTTCACCTTAAGCAGGAATTCTTTCTGACTTTAGATTCCATCCCTTCCTTGCTGACATGTGGTTAAAAGGAAATAGAGCAAAAGCAGTTTAAAACCAAGAAGGGGCTGAATTGGAAGGGCCATAATGGACAGAGGAAACTTAAGCCCCAAAGAAATGATGACGTCAAAAGGTTAAACTCCTTTTTCTCTGCCTAGTCTGTTGCTTCCAATGGTGACAGAGGAGCAGGATCTGAGCTGTACCTCCCTGTTTGATGAAACTATTGCCTTACAGAAGGTTGAAAACACACATTATAGTAATTTTCATTCATTTTATCTGAAATGACTTGAAATACTTTTCTGTAAGCAACCGAGCTCATTCTTAACTCTCCCTCTTACACATTCAGCAAGACTTTATATGCAGTGTTCGAAGTATTCATACCCTTGCCTATTGTTCCTGCTGAAAGCCTCTGTCCTGGAAAAAGAATTGCACTTCCCAATGCTCTTCCACAACACTGTAAATCAGGGAGCACATCCTCTCCTGCACTGGGAATGTTTCTTCCTATGAATAAGAGCTACTTCTCCCATCATAATGCCTTGATGATCTGGAAAGACAGCCTGTTTGGTCCCTAGGTGGAAAGATGAGTAGAGCTGAGTAGATGCTGTGGGACGTTTTCAGAGTGAGCAGAAGCAGCAATCCCAAACCACACCCCAGCCATGCTACATCCCTACCACAAACAGGCTGCAGTCACCTTGTGGGACTCCACGCAGACATCCTGTGCCTAGGTGAGGGCTGGGACGCATCTGGGGACCTGGGGAACTTGCAGCCCTCCTGGCAGGGTGCAGGAGCAGGGGCGAAGCTCTCAGCACAGCTCACAGTCTCCTCTGCAGCCTGACCTTGTGCTTGTGCTGCCTTTTCTCCCTTTCCTACAGTGCCTCCCATTTCTGGGATGTTAAATGTAGCTACCAAGATAATCAAAGATCACAGCTAATGAAGCAAGCCTCAGGCTAAATGGGAAGAGGGGATGATCCAGTCTGTGAAGGGAGCATCAGAGCTGTGGTTCCCATCAATTTCAGTCGAATGCACTGGGCAGGGAGAGGGCAGTTCTGCTCTCAGGGAAACTGGAGCAGCTCCACTGAAGTCTGGTCCTTCCAGATTTACCTTCATGGATCTGAGAGCAGAAACTGGCCTGAAGTATATATAAAAATTTATTAAAGCTTTGGGACAGATTGTGCTTTGCTTGAGTATGTGGAGGGGGAGGGAGCAGGAATTTCCCTCTTCATTCCCACAGGAAAGTGCTGTAGTTTCTGGCATTAAAAAAAGCAGGACTTTTAGTACGTTTGCCTAAAATGACATCATCGAATGGCTCCAGGAAGGTCAATTTGAGCCGACTGGAAAAGGTCGTGTTCAACCTTTGCTCCCCCGCCACTGCTTCCACATGTCCCAGTGTCCCAAGGAGCATCCCGCTCAGGACCAAAAGGTGCAGATCCCCCACTTCCCCACGTGTGGTGTCACATGCCCTGCAGGAAAGCCATCAGGTAGATGGCAAAAATACACATTGTGCTTATTTGGACATAATTTGGTAGATCCAGGATCTGATCCTTTCTCAGCTGCAAGCATAGTTCTCCCAAATCCAACAAGAGCTCAAGCACGTTCTTGATCTTCTCTGGCCAGGAGGATAATATAAACTCCTTGGCCATAATGGCTCATCCTGGTTATCCCACCAGGGATAAGTGGGAGAATGCTGCTTTTCCAAATATATGGAAAAGAACTTAAGCATAGTACTGGAAATATCTATAAAGACAAGAAAATGATGGAGATGATGAATAATTCTGCTGACATCACAGTGCCTGGCCTTTTGTCTTATCCTTGTTTGCACTAAAACTGCTGTGTCCCTGCTGGCATTCCCTGTTCCCAGTGGGAGCACCCTGGGGATGATGCTGCCTTCCTCCTGAGGAGCTGAGTCATAAGGGGGAGGCTGAGTGGACAGCTCTGTGGGCATCGTGCCTGTCCTCTCCAGGTGTGCAATGAGGGATGCAATAGTGGTGTGGCTCCATGGGAAGCACCGGGGCTCTGCATTATCCAGCATGGAAACAGGAATGCAGTCATCCAGTCTGTCATCTTTTGGAGGTGTAAAGCTGTATCTAGTCTGTTAAACTGTGTTCTCTGTGTTATGTCTGGAGGATCTTGTATGGGGAGATTGGTGGGTGTCAGCCTGAAGCACCCATAGGTGCTGCAACAGGATGCACTTGGCTCTGCAGGTCCTTCAGGAAGCAGAAGGCTGTGGGTTTTATGCACTGGGTTATGACAGCCCTGGGGATAAGCTGAGCTATAAAACTGCAAGAAAACATAACCTGTGCACACAGGAAAGCCACCTGATGTCACACAGAGGGACCTGCACACTCTGCTTGGTGCTGGGACATGCTGTCTGATTGAAAATAGTGACTGAGTTTGTTTGCAAAGAGATTTAACATCTTCTTTACGTTGCTGATTTACTTCCTGAGGAGTAAGTAACATAACACATGCTACTCTCCTATTTCACAGTAATCCTTACCCTTTGTTGTCAGAATACAAGCCAAAGGTGCACATTTTTCAAGGAATTGTTTGAATTACTTTCCCCATCCTGATTGCTTTCCTTCACTTTTTCCTTCATCAACCATCCTTTGGGTATTAACCTTGTATTTATGCTCACATTAACCAGGGTCAGCATCGGAAAATGCTCTTGCTCTTGCTTTTGCTCAGCCACCTGGAGAAACAGAGAAAGGAGACAGTACCAGACACACACTAATTTATAACATGTGTTTCCTGCCAGCATTGGCCTCAGCAGCTCAACCACACAAGTCACTGCCGTCTGAGTACAGTCTTTGCATGTGAATGAGAGAAAGCTCTGCCATGGAGTGAGTGTCCTGGTGAACATCATCTGGGTGAGAGTGAGAAGGAAGCCAGGCTTGGTATAGATTAGTGAAGCTGGAGCTTTGTTGTTGCCTTCAGTGTGACCAGAGTTTGGGTTGAAATACCCAGCAGTCTCCTGTGGCAATCAGAACACAGTGTGTGGAGGAGGCTGTTTTCTGCCTGCTGAAGGTGGGATGTATTTAAGGATGCATCTGGTTTGAACTCATTGGAAGTCATGATGACTTCAGAGATGAATATGGCCAGGAGCAGTACTCACAGAGGAGATCATATTTCTTATAAAGAATAATGATGTGGAAACTTTTCTGCCATTTGCAAATGAAGGCAGAGCAGCCCCAAGCCTGATTTCTCATGGAAGTGAACTTCCTAACGCTTGTATCCTTCCCCATACCTGCCCTCTCCCATGTCCTTTGCCCTCCTGTAATGTCTGAATCTAATGATCAGTTTTATCCAATTGGAAAAGCAATAGAAAATATCAGAGATAATTGAATTCCTAGGAAATTGGAAGAGCAGGAAGTGATGTATGTTTATAATGAGTGAGGAATGTTACAGCACCAGCTAATGCAGAAGGTGCTCTGGAATCCTTACGTGGGATCAACTGCAGAAAAGACTACTCCTGCTTCACCTTTAAAGTCAATCACAAGAAAAAACTGTGGGGAGATCCAGGCTTTATGAGTTTTGCTGTTCACAGCCTAAATCACTGTGTTAAAACTCATGAAGAAGTTAATATTCTCATTTCTAGCTTATCCGGGGGGAGGTGGCAAGGTTTATAGCAGTGGGAATCTGGATAAGAAGAAACCAGATCACTGAGGCTGCAATGCCAGAACCTTTCCTATTGCCAAGCTGGGAAGATGTTGCTTTCAGATGCACCTTTAGGTGCAACCTTTAAGCAAGGGATGCAGTCCTCGGTGAGCGCCTGCCTGCTCCAGAGCTCTCCTCACACCACGTCTCCTTTTGGAACCTTACTCTGTGGACCAGGAAAACCAGGCTCTGGAATTCTGGGGCTCTGCAGGGGGAACTAGCCTCGGCAGGTTTCCATTACGCTATTTCTTGCATCTTCTCTTATTTCAGTTGATGTGAAACCTTTTTCTGGAGGTAAAAGGATACTGTTGGAAATGCGCTGTTGGAGAGAAGCCCTTCCCCACCCAGCTCTGCTCCTTAGCCTCTGGAGCAGAGGGATCACAAGTCACTTCTGACTATTTCTTCCATGCAGTAATTCCTGAAGAAGTGACTCCTTTTTAAGCTGCCTTGCTTGCTTTTGGAGTTCCTCTCCTCCTTGCTTCACTGCAGGGACTATGAAGCTTGCTGCACACTGAAATCCTTGGCTAGTTTTTAAATGCTGTCTGCCAGTTACTCTTTATGGGCCACAAAGCAGGGCTTTCCCATCTTGGGTCAAGTCTTCATTAGCAAGGTTTAACAGGACCTGGGTTTATCAGCCAGAAATAAGGCTCTGCAGAAATAAGGCAGCAGGCACCTCATCTATGGCTGCAACAATAGGGCACAGGGCTAGTGCAGGGATAAGTGGACAGGAACAACTGTGGGAGACTGGGCAAACACAACAGCATTAAATGCACTCAAAATCCTTTCTCTTTTCACCCGCAGGCCTATAGATGCGCAGCCTGAGCCAGGGCTGTGCTGGCTCATGGACCCGGGAAAGGGCTGATATAGCCAAACAGCTGCACATTCCTAGCATGGGTTTAAGCAGTCACTGGGCAGGATTTTAAAGCCTTCATTTCAAGGCCCAGTCAAACCTACAGTTACTCTTTTATGTCCCAGCATCTGTCTGTGATACAGAAACATCATTTATCACTTCCACAGTGCTCTGGTGCTGCCATAAATCCCCAGCACTTCAGAACATGTTGCCCAGCTCTGGCTATCCCCAAGGCAGTGACAGGCTCCACAGGGCAGCCCCTGCCCTGTGGGTCTGAAGCTCTCCAGCTCTGGGAGTTTATTTAATTTGCATTCCTCCTATGACTCAGTCTTCAGAAATGTTCC
Organism: Loriculus beryllinus; assembly: GCA_039877255.1. Classification (NCBI taxonomy): domain Eukaryota; kingdom Metazoa; phylum Chordata; class Aves; order Psittaciformes; family Psittacidae; genus Loriculus; species Loriculus beryllinus. The sequence continues at coordinate 1,585 of JBCJKH010050105.1, read as the reverse complement.
TTCTACTGCACTATGAATGTGTGAGATGATTGCATTTTACTCCAGTTTTCGTTCCATGTTTCAGCCTGTTTTCATAACCAGATATCTGACCACATGAGCATCTTCTTTGGGGACACCATGCACCGTCTCCTCAGTGATACCCACACTCATTTCCTTAGGTGTGGACATACAGCTTTGCTGTCGTGGATTCTGTCTCACCTGCTCAGGCTGACCCCAGTAATGAGGAGTTAATTATTCCCAATGGCAAAATGTAGGGCCAGAAAGTGCCATTCCCTGAGCCATGACGTGGCTATGACTGTTGCCCCATGGTACCCATGCTGCTGGCACTGTTTCTCCTAAAAGCAATACATATATACCTACATACATGTATGTATATATATACAGCACTGTTTCTCCTAAAAGCAATATATATACATACATGTGTGTGTGTATATATATGGCACTGTTTCTCCTAAAAGCAATATATATACATACATACATGTGTATATATGTGTATATATGTATATATATATATACACATACATATGCATGGATACATATACATGTATATATGTACATATACACACTATCTATATGAATATATATGTGTTTATACACACACTATATATATTTCTTCCTTTGTGTTTACCCAGGAGCCAGCAGATTTCCATTGCTGGAAACTCATCCCATGAATTCCCACTGCACCAATCCCGTGCCGGTCACAGGGGAGGTGGGAGAGGAATGCTTTTTGCTATAAATACATGTGGGAAGCCCGGCTAGCCAGACCTTTCCTGCCTTTCACTGCCAGCTTCAGAGGCTCCACCTCGCATCATCCCTTCCACTCCAGCCTCTGGCAGCTGAGGGATGCTGCTCACACCACAGTGGTCAGGTTGCTGCTTCCAGTGCTGGTGTGGTGCCATCCATCCCTCTCTCAGACACAGTGGGGTGACTCACTTCCAGTGTTGCTCCTGGATTACTTGAGCAAATGGAGACACAAGGATACAGATACATGTGTGTAACCTGGCTGCACTGCACAGCTCCTAGATAGGAGTGCTGAAGTGATGACACAAAACTGGCAGCTGAAACAACCTCACTCCAGAAGATCCAAGACCTCTGCATGGGTTTTCTGCACAGCCCAGGGCTTTTAGTTTCATTTTTACTGTAACTACCTTCCATGGTCCATAAACTATATTGTTTTCATTTAATTCCGGGAACATAATGAATTTCTGTGGGCTTGTTTCCTGTTCAGTGCAATATCTTTGCTAGATGTGAGGTTTATTTCACAAGCTAGTTATAAATTCGCTTGAACTCCCAATTGTTTCATCTTGGGAGCAATCAATAAAAAGGAACATGAGGGAGATTTTAGACCCTTCACATCCACTGAAATTCAGGGATGTAAATCTGTCATCTGACTCTTTTTTCCTACTCTGAGTGCTGAGTAATGTTGGAAAAATGCTAAAGCTTATAGTAGTGCCTCAGTGTGCCTCTGGAAAGTGTGAAATTCTCCTTTCTTTACCCCCAGAAGAGTCTTAAGCATGAAAAAAGGCACATTGGGTGCTATAAGAAGGCATTGAAAAGCTGCCAGAAATGAAAAGTCCATCAGCAT
>JBCJKH010050104.1:0-11049 GCA_039877255.1 Loriculus beryllinus | reverse complement strand
CCTGTGCTGGTACTTGGGGTTGTTCCTCCCCAGGTGCAGTACCCTACACTTGCCCTTGTTGAACCTCACTAGGTTTTTTTCCACCCAATTCTCCAGCCTGTCAAGGTCCCCCTGAATGGCAGCACAGCCTTCAGGTGTATCAGCCACTGCCCCCAGCTTTGTATCATCAGCGAACTTGCTGAGGGTACATTTTATCCCTTCATTCAATAATTTCACCTCCTTACATGTTTGAAAGATATTTATTTATTTGTTTTTAGTAGCACCAGCAAAATTCTTCTTGGACTTTCTTTTGCCCACCTTCCCATGCTTATCCTACCAGGCATCACAGTGACTTGCTTGACCATGCATCTACTTTGTAGTGAAAATACCATCTACATTTCTGTAGGGCTAATGATTCTCTGAGAACTTCTTTCAAGCTAATGCTTTCATCTTTCTGAGCAATGAAAGTATACTGTGATTTGCTACAAGAGAGAGAGAAGTTCAGCTTTCTCACTAACAAAGAACTGTGGGTGCTGCTTCTAAATCTCCCAGTAATACATTTGACTACCTTCACAAAATCCCCAGTCTGGGAGGAAGGTTTTGTCTGGTTGTTCCTCAAGCAGTGATTACTCACAGTAGCTCAAAAATGGTTGCGTGTCAAGGTTTTGATATTTCTGCTACTTTTTCTATTTTTTTTCCTAATGGTAAATAATTTGTAAAATTTATCGTAAAGTAAATTAAGCTTCCTTCAGAAGAATGACTTTAGAAGTATGTAGCTGGAAAAGGACTTGTCTCTGACAATCCCAGTGACTTGTTTCAAAGAGTCTCTGGATTATGGTAGGTTTGTGTTAGAGGTTCTTTTTTAATATTATTGGTAAAATGCACTGAGGTAGCTGTATAGAGCAGTTAAATCTTCATATTTACAGGTGAGGTACAGAACTCGCAGCAAGAGCCAAATACACTCCCTAAGTTTAGGGAAAGCTTTTGAATGGGAGCAGAATACTATTCTACAATTTCTTGTTGGAGCTGTGTCAGATTCCAAATATTTTATTTATTTTATTTTATTTCATCTTATTTTATCTTATTTTATTTTTATATGAGCAGATGTGCTGAGAACTGCTGCTGATTTACATGCTGGAGGTAACCGCTCAGGCGTCTGATGGTGACAGTCATGACTAGTGTCCTGAAACTAGTGTAACCCTACCAGCTAAATGAAGTTTGAGGAATGAAACAGCCCATTATGTTACAAAACAGTAGTTGCATAAAATATGGTGTCTGCTGTAATAAAAGAAGTGTCTAAATTTCTTGGATTTTTATTAAATAAAACCTTAAAATATTGTTGGGGGGAATTAGAATTGATGTTTGAAAAAAACTTTGCTGGTTATGCTACCCTTTCGCTTATCTATGTGTATGTTTGGCATTTGTGATAGCTTGTTCACCAAAGGATTCCTTGCTTATGACCACCCTGAACCCCTGTTGTTGTGTTTCCTAATGTATTTCTTGCCACTTGGACCTGTCACTACTGCATGTGCTTGCACAAACCGTCTGCAACTATGGTCCAGACATTGTAACTTTGCTCTGGTTTCGCTGTCCCCAAAGGACTAAAAAGTCAGTTTGGGTCTCAAGCTGTAATTGTCTATTCTGTTTTCTCAGCATTTCCCCCCCCCTCCCCCCCTTTATCTTGGCTTAGATGTTCAAGAAATGGTGTATAACTTCCATGTAAAATTTAAGTGGAATAAAAATAAAAAATATAAAAATTAATTTTTCAATTCCATATAAACATTAGGCACAATTTTAAGATTGAATATTAATAAGCACTCTAAAGGCATACATATTTAATGTAGCTGCTGCCCACATTTGAAATTAGGTCATTCAGATTTTCTTCTTCTTACTGTTTATTCCAGCAGTTAATATATAACATGAAAGAAGAGTTCAGGTTTTATACTTTGTGTTTTATACTGATTAGAAGCAGTCTGAAGGTTTTATTTGGAAGGCAAAACACACAACTTTATTTCTTTCTCTATTTTATCTCTAGTGGCTCTGGAAGCAGCTGGTAAACATGGAAATTAAATAGAGACAACACTGTGTGTTTTGAGATGTTTTGCAGTCTCTCCGAATTGGAAACAAGACAGGAGTCTGATTCCAAATGTTTGCAGCACACAATTGGAGATGTGCCAAGATGGCACTATAAAATAGTCGTCTGCACTGTAAAACTGGGGTTTGGGCGGGGGTTGGCATTGTTACTGACTTACCCAAGGAGTTCTAAAGGTTAGTCAAAGCAAAGTTATTTTTCAGAGGGAATTGCAAATACTCATTTTCTCTATAGGGGTATCTTTGGTGCTATAGGTATATAGTACCAATAGGTTCTAATAGGTGTATTTTGTGAAAGTAAAATTAATTCTCTTTACATTCTTTTTTAATCGATGTTTGTATCATTGTTTGTAAGATGCCAATTTCTGTGCTCTCGATAAATAATGGAAATGCAGATCTAAATGCTTCACAGCTAGTTATGAACAGCAGTAAGTAACAGTAATTCTTACGAAGCTGAAAATGGTCTAGAAAACTTACTGGTTACTACCTGCCACATCTTTTGCAAAGTTGCTTTTAAGTTTAGGTTTGTCTGAATATGGGTTTCTACAAAGATAAAAAAATAATGGTTAACAGATTTTTGTAGGTGTCATGCTTTGAATGGAGTATCACATTGTTGTGTTTAAAGTATGTTAGACTATTGCAAAAATAACCTAATTGAAATGTTGTGTTTTCTTTCAGCTCCAGCAGTAAACCGGTTCACCAGACGGGCATCAGGTCAGTTGGATAAAGTTGCATGTTTCATTGGCCTACATGATAGTTGAAACCTAATGCAGACAGTGATTGCCATGTAAAGCGTAATATGCCATTAGTCAGATTTCTTTAAAGATGACTAATTTAGGTTAATCTCAAATTTATTATCTGGTTTACTGAAAAATGCAGCCAAGGTTCCGGGTCACAGAACTTACACGAAGCTTTCCTGTTGCTGTGGAATTTGAGAAACCTAAGGTTTTCTTTTTTCTTTAAAGAAAATAATTTTAGACCTAACAGAACTGAGCTTTGGAAGGAAGAACTGAATGTAATCTGATGCAGGTTACCTTGCTTACTTATAGACAGCCTGAAACTGCAATTTGGCGATCAGCTGTACACGAGAAGATGTACAACTGTGCTAGAAGTTTCCCTGTGTTTTTCAAAACTGGGCTGTTTTGTGTATATGGTATGTTCTGTTGGGCATAGCTGAAAGATCAGGTCCTAGAACCAGCATTGTTGTGGTGGTGGTGGTGTGTGATGCTAGGAGCACACCTACCTAGCTTGGTGCCAATGTATGTATTCTTCAAGTTATCTTGGTTTGTGCCGGCTCAGAGGGCTATTTACCTTACTCCATCACATGTAAAAGATCCCTCCAAATTATGTATCATTAAAAATTAATATTCATGTCCCCTTCTTATTGTTCTGCTGTATCATAGCCTTTAGGCTTCATTTTTGAGGGCTTCATCTCCTAAAGCATGAGGTCCATAACCTAAGGGTTTTTTTGTTTGAAACAGTATGAGTGTGAAAATGGGGTGTAAGACTAAATGTAATGAAACTCGTGATTGACTCGTAAGTCTGCAGAGCAGGAGATGTGAGCTGTTCCTAGACATCTCAGTATGCTAAGTTTGAAATCTAGCTCTAAAACACTTTCTGTTTTCAACTGCAGATCATTTTTGGTAAATGTAAAAAAGTTTGTATTCCATAATGCAATAAGCCTAACCAGACTTCTAATTTTGCTAGTTACAGCCTGTTGTGAAATGAGTGGTTTAGGGTCACTCAAAGAATGACAATCAAAGGTATTATCAAGAGTAATTTTATTATGACTTAAAGGTGCAACTTAACAGAATTCAGTGGAAAGGTTCAGTCTGTTACTTGTTACATGGATGAAGCATCCAGAGGAAGAATGAGGTAAAATCGAACTAAAAATGATTGATACAGAGACCGAATGCACAAAGGGAAACCCTCTCGTTGAGTCATGAGGTTCAGAATAGACCCCCTTACTTTCTAAACTCCTGATGGAGCTAGGTGTGGCTGGACCTAGTCTTAGTCTCAGATGTGATCAACAGTTTGAGTCTAGTGGAATGTATAAAAGGAAAATCGAGGTAGAATCAAGCTGATTTGTATAGAAACTGAAGATGCAAAAGGGTATGGGAAACCCTCTCATTGAGTCACAAGGTTTGGAGTGGACCTCTTGCTTTCTAAACTCCATGTACAATGGTATATATATAAGGGAAGAGATAAGGAAATCCTCCCCTTGGGTCATGAGGTCATGAGGATCCCTAGCTTCCTAAACTCCCAAAGGAGCCAAGATGTGGCTGGATCTAGTGTTAGTCTCAGACTTGGTCAACAGTCTACATGTAACAGGTTACAAGTGTACCAATTCATCACAGGGGGAATTTTACACAGCTTTCATCTAGCAGCAGTTTACAGTTTTAAGGTGGATCTTGTAAAGCGAAGCAATAGAATTTACTAAACTTGTTACAGCAGCCTGTATGCACATACACCCTCATGCATACATAAAGACATATAAAGGTGTCTGTTAAAAGTTACCCTCAAGGTCAGTGAAATACTCACACCTAATGTTTTGGTATTTCTCACTGGGCAAGGGTTTAGTCTCTAGGAGTGGGTGGAACTTCAGTCCAGGTGCTGCCTCTTAGTGATGGTCCTCCAGTTATGGCAAACTTGAGAGTTTAAAAACTCTGAGAGGTATCCCACTCAGAGGGAGATGCTGGTTGCAGCCTCCTGCAGTCCAGAAGACCTCAAACTACCACTGTTGGCCTGCAAGACGATTTGCTGTAGTCATTAGTAAATTCCCATCCTGGCCACAACCTGAGTCAGTAAATACTAGAAATTTTTCAAAACTCCATTAACAATGGTGCTGTTCCACTTTGACTACAATCAAGGGAAGGAGTATTCTGTGGCTGTCAGGGGATGACTGATTATCCTTGCTCTTGCTTCCCACCTTAGCCAGGGAACAGGAATCCCTGGTATGATCAGTACCTCACTCCTTAGCCGTGTGCTAGAGTTCCTGGTATGGTCAAGGGATGCTTTATACCCCAATTTATTGCACAAAGGTCAAGACCTGATGGGAATTACTGAACTCATAGAGTGTTTGAGAGAATTGGGGTGGGGGGGCGGGGGGAAGGGGTGGTTTCATCGCCACACAACCTCAGGCACATAGTTCCTTGTTAGTATAAAAATAGTAGTGGAGATCCTCAGGATTACTAAGGAACTGTACAGAAAAATGAAGGTTTGCATTCGCAGAATTGGTGCATGACATAGGTAGCGCAAAGTAAGAAAATGCAATGGATTCCAAATATTCTCATGTTTTAAGTAATGGCAATACTTCATAAGGTACTGTAGTATGACATGAAGGAATGATTCATCAACTAGCATGCAGTAACAGTGAGGAGAGCTTTATGCAAACTACGTTGCGTGTCTTAAGGATAAGATTTACTGCAACTGATTGATAGCTGACTTTAATGAGTGCCGTCCTTAGATGTGTGGTAAGCTTTTGCATTTCAGTAGGAGAGTTTGATTGTTTGAAAAGCTAGTACTTGCTCAGGAAAAAAAAAAATTAATTCTTTCTAATATTCCTTTGAAAGGAATGTGTTAGCCTGATTTTTTTTTTCTTTTTTTTTTTTTTTCCACAATTCTTGGAGAAGTGATTTCTATGAGCAATTAATATTTCATGTGTTTCGGTCTTGTGGAGAGATAAAATAAACTTATTATTGTACAGTATGGTCCAGTTATATAGGATGGTCCAGTTATAAACTGTGTGAGTGCAGTTCAAACTGGAGCAAGGTAATACTGCATTCTACTATGCATACCATTTTATTAAGTTTCTGGCAGCTTTAATAGTCAAAATGATTATTTTTCAATCAAGAAAGCTGATGAAAGGCAACAGTTCTTGCTGCTCCTCTTAATGTCAACTGGTGAGGTACAGTACATTTAAGAAACTTGACTGGTAAAATATAAAATTAAAAATATGAAGAAGATTATGCTGATAATACAGACATTTTACAGGGGTGTTTGCAGTCCTAACTGTATTTTAGATGCTTTAATTGAGCAACAATTGTTCGGTTACATTAAGATACTCAAGGTACCTTTGCAAGTGGAAAAGCCAGATAGCTGATTTTTGTATGCTTGGTAGCTTAATAGCATTCTGTCATCGAAGTTGATTCTCGTATTTAGGAAATGAGAGGCTGACTAAATTAAATGTAGGGTTTTTCTTGAATATGGATTTCTCTTAATTTTAGGCTACTTATCTAACAGCTATTTTAAAAATTTAAATGTGCAAAATTGTTCTTTCTTGAGTGTTTCTGAAGATTTACTTCTGATGACCATTATTCCAGGTTAGTGATGAATATTCAGAGAATTAGCTGTAGTACATGGCTTCACATTGCATCTGATCTAGTGATACTGCAGACTGATCCCGAGAGTGTGACTTTTAGGGTCCCTGCCTTTGTCATGCCTCTGCCCGTATGTTGTCTCTTTTTTGCTTGCATAGACCTAGGAGTTGTGCTTCCTAAGGATGCATTGATTTAAAGAAAACAGAAATACAGGAGGTTTTGGTGTGTTGATTTTCATTGGGTCTTCAACTGACCTCTGATGTGATTCCCAAATAACATCTGAAAGAGGGGTAGTAATGACTGCCTTTAGCCAGTGATAGTATGGAGAAGGAGCTGAACCACTGACATCAGTTGAAGCAAAACATCCAATGATATCTGCAGCAAAGGCTCGTAGACTATTCTGCTAAAAGCTGCTTTTTTAAGCTCTTGCAATGATAAGCAGAGAGCAGCTATAAAATGACATATTTCTTCACAAAGAACATAATTTTCTACAGTGGATATCTTGATTTTGATGTTTCTCTTATTCTTTGGATAATGCCTAGTATTTTACTTGGTTGCATAAGATAGTTATTTTTCCTAACAGAGCTAGAAATTAAGAAGTTAAAAGTTTAATTGCTGAAGCACCTGCTGACAACAGTATAGTAAGGCATTTATTATTTAACAGCTGTTCCTGTTAACATGCTGTGAATGTATTAATGTGCTGTCATTGGTATGTAAAGGATAAAGGCATAAGTAAACTAGGATCATCTAATTGTTCTTTAATTTCAATTCTCAAAATGTATTGAACTACCTAATTTAGTATCTCTTCTGTGTGTTTATCCATATGTGTATATGGATGTGTGTGGGCTCTATACATAAAATATACGTGTACCATAGTGCTGATGACATACGTACTTATGAGCTAGTTAATAATGCATGCCATTGTTCTAGGCAATGCACAAAGAATAATAGGTATCACAGTGTTAAATAAAAGAGTTTAGTAAGACGAGGAGGTTAAAAGTACTTTATAGAGTTAGAATGAACAGTGAGACAGCTGCAAGTAGTTAATCCTTAGTTTTTGTTTTAAAATCTGATGAGACTGAGATGAAGACAAAGGAGAAAAACTGTTGAGGCTACCAAGAGACTCAACAACTAAGAAAGGAGGGGAAGGACCTAGAAGCAGTGTGAAATGGAAGAGAAAGCTGTATGTTCATGAGTTGAAAAATGAGTGAGAATTCCTGAACAAGCTGAGGTAGCCAAGAGACGTGTTTTTTTAATATAGGCAGATACTTTCTTGCTATGGATGAGATTAGTTTTAATCTATCTAAGTATGAGACACATAGGGATGAAAGAGCTAATGTGTTTCTGTATGTCAGCAGAAGCATTGGGCTCCTGCTTTTCAGCATCTTGATGGATAGATAAATGAGTAAATTATCTCATTAAATACTGGCAGGAGTTTAGAATAATGCAACAAAACCAGCATGGGCTTGCTACAGAATGAGCTTAAATTTGTGCTTGATTAATACACTTTATAGAGGCTATTTATACCCATTTACTAGAATTATATACAAATGTATAATATCGTCTTAATTAGGAAATAGATAACAGTCTATAAAGTTACTTTAGTTATGTATCTGCTTAAGCTTCTGAAAGAGTGAATAGAACCTAGCTGAGGTTGGGCAAGTTAGCCTTCTAAAACCAAGAACTGGTAGATAGGCTTAAGGGCATCTTTGGGGCATCTCTTATTAACAACAGAAAGAACTTCCTCATTCATTTTTCCCAAATAATATCTAACTTCAAAATACCATTTTCATCCTGTGGAAAAGAAATAAATGAAGTTTCAGATAGTCTCCCAACTAAATGAAAAGAGAAGTAGCTTTATTTATTTGCCAGTTTCTCCATAAAGATCTAAACAAATACAGTTTAAACATTGTCAACAGGAAGATTACATCAGCACTGAACATCTAGGGAGAAATTGGCTTAGGTATGTTTGGAATAAGCTTGCAGTCAAGGAGATAACTTTGTTATGGAAAGAACAGAAGGAAGCAGAGAAGGTGAAAACTTTCAGGCTTCTTCTCCGTGGATGTTGTTAAGGATCTCTCCAAAGAAATAAACACATTGGAAGTAAATAGGTGCTTACATTAAACACCTACTGCATCAGCCATTGACCGAAGTGGGGAAGAGAGAGAATCTCCCATGACAGTAGAGTAGATCCCTGTGCAACAATTTTTTTTTTTTCATTTCTTTACTTTGAACTTTTTTATAATTTGCAGTTGTTGAAAACAAAAATATTTTTTGCCTTTGCACACATTGCTAAGAACTGTGACTTGTAGGTGCATGGCTGATTAGCTGAAGAAGAAAGGCTGAGAAGGAAGGAACAAAGATGGCTTTTATATTCTGTAAAAACCCATGTTTAATTCATTTAGGGGGTACTTGAATTTGAATTATTTTTCAAAGTATTTTCTGTACTCAAGTACTGTGGCAATTCCTGACAAAGACAGGACTGTATTTAGTGGCCAATCTCTTCCCCCCGCACCTTTTCACAGAAGTAGGGAAGTGTCTCTAAGAACCAAAATGAATTTTACGTAACAAATGTTAGGCTTACAGAACATCAACAGTTTAAAGAGGAAAAAGGGAGATGCAGCATTCTCTTTATTCTGAATTGAGATGCTCAAAAGTGGTACTAATGGAATTGTCTGATACAGGTGGTAGTTAATTTGAACGATAAAGAAGTTCAGTTCACTTCTGCTCAAGCCTTGCAGTTATTTAAATGTTTTCCAGCAAGAATTTCTGCGCATTAATAGTACTTTCTGTTAAACTCAGACAGCAGAAAACACTGAATAGGAAACTTAACACATTTTCAGCCATTTTACAGTTTTCAGAAATAACTAAAACTTTTAATTGAAGCACACCGATTCATTTCTAAGCCCCACCTACTTAGTGGATGAGGGAAAGACTGTGGATGTTGTCTACCTAGTCTTTAGCGAAGCCTTTCGTGCCATTTTCCACAGCATTCTCCTGGAGAAACTGACTGCTCATGTCTTGGATTGGTGTACTTTTTGCTGGGTAAAATCTGTGTAGTTGGCCAGGCCCAAAGAGTGGCGGTGAATGGAGTTAAATGCAGCTGGTGGCTGGTCACAAGTGGTGTTCCCCAGGGCTCAGTACTGGGGCCAGTTCTGTTCAGTATCTTTATCAGTGATCTGGATGAGGGGATTGAGTGCTCAGTAAGTTTGCAGATGACAACAAGTTGGGCAGGAGTGTTGATCTGCTTTGAAGCTTTGCAGAGGGATCTTGATAGGCTGGACTGATGGGCTGTGGCCAGTTGTATGAGGTTCAACAAGGCTGAGTGCTGGGTCCTGCACTTGGGTTATCACAACCCCAGTGTTGCAGGCCTGGGGAAGAGTGGTATACTTTGTCCTTTCAATGGCACAGAGCTCTTTGCAGACTAATGGGTTCCCCAGAAAAACAGAACTGCACTTAATCCTCTGTTTTTTTCCTAAGGCAAAAATAGTACGTCAGATCTATTAAACAGGGATTCTCTCCACTTTGCCTATTGTATCAGAAAGAGTGTGGCCAACAGGAGCAGGGACTGAGCTGCATGCACCCTTCCTCACACGCAGGTCACACTAGCAGGCTGTGCCCAGGGTGTGACCGACCTGCAGCCCTTCCTGCCCAAGTTGGCTCTGTCCTTGTCAAGCTGAGATGGGTGTTCTCAGCTCTCCCTGTCTGAATGCAGAGGGCTCACGCCTCTGCCTGGCATATGATAGGTGCCTGTGTTTTGGCACACATTCAGATAAGATGAGGGAGGTTCTGTGCAGCCCTCATAAAAGGGGAGATCTGGAAGCAAGTTTGCCAGAACAATTTATTCTTCATCTAATTCTTCATCTTTGTGTTAGGTGCCATTAGGATCAAAGTGACGAAATAAAAACTTTGGGCTTCATCATTTTGAACAGATGTGTGGACTGTGGATTAGTCATGACCGCAGTAGCATTTATATGTGTGTATATATATATATGTATATATATCACTGCTAGTTTTCAATTTAATTATTTCTACAGAAAATGTGACAACCTACTTAAGAAACACTGAGGAATTTTACAGAATTTTGACCATGGGAACCATGTTAATGAAGGAATGGCTAATTGTTTTTGAAATTATAAGTATGGAAGAACGTAAGTGATATTAAATTCCATTTTTAAATATAAACTAGTATTTAGGAAGAGCAAATCAATACTGTTAGCCAAGAATAGACTATGCCCCTAGGAACAGTGTTTCATTTGTAATTTCAATCTACTTGAATTACATTTTCTTAAAGAGATTGGCATCTACTTTCCTGTGGCATGTTAAAAATTGTCAGAGAAAGGCAGCTAACTGAAATGAAGTGTTATTCCCTTTTATAAAATAAAGCTGGAGTTGTACCAAAAATAATGGCGAGGGATGAAGCAACTGTAAACTACTCTTAGAAATGCCCAGGTAGGAGGCACTGTTGTTATAGAAGCAAATGAAGTCATACTGACAGAAGGAAGGAGAATAAAGAACTTCATTGATGAACCAGTAATTCCAGTGTAGTTCTTCAAGCAGAGTTACTGGTTCTGCTTGTTTTGAGTGATGAATAACCCCCAAATTGAATTCAAATGATGTTGGACTTGTCTTTGTTACATGCATATAGTCCATAATTTAA
>JBCJKH010050103.1:32342-43175 GCA_039877255.1 Loriculus beryllinus | reverse complement strand
GAGGGAGAAGAAAACGAAGAAGATGTCCTGATTACCCCCCCCCCCCCCCTCCTGTAGACCATAGGACTCCGGTGTGCTAAGCCAGAAGGTTAAGAAAAGGACAAATCTCACATTAGCAATGACTCCTCTAGCTGTTAAAGGTACAAGTCATCCTGGGTGAGGTCAATTTTTCATGGTGACTCAAAAGGGTGATGTTGCTTGTGTCAGCAAAAGCTTAGCTATGGTCACAGCCACGCAGGTGTGGGCACTGCTTCTGCTAGCGAACCACCTGGAGCCTAGGCAGGTTGCTGCATGTAAGGAAGGAGTTCAAGAAATCTGGGAAGGTGGATGCAGGTTGGGGTGTCAGCATGAGCACTATGACTGCTTCCAGACCAAGGTTACAAGTGAAGGGGAAGCCGCACTCTGCACTTGGCAGGGTCAGGCATGTTGTGGAAAAGCCTGGGCAGCACCAAGTCTTTTTTTAACTAGTTCAAAGGCATTCTGGGCACCATGAGCATGAGCAGGGAGAGCCCAACAAGTTGCTGCCAGCACTGCTGCTTTGGGCCACGGCTGCTTTTTGCTTACAGGCACTCTGTTGCTTCATGTTTTTATGACACCAGGGTATCCAGTCCTTGGCAGGTACTTCTGGAAGCTATTATATAAAACAAGCAAAAATGTTCCAACTTTCAAAACATCCATAAGAGCTCTTGGGAAAATCATACTGAAATTTTGTGTTTCAGTGGGCTCTTGTGCAAGGCCTAAAAATCAAAATGCTGGGACAACTTTAAGTTTTAGGTCCCTCAAAAATTTTAGAGTGGTCCTAGTGATTAAACCGTGGGCAGCTATTTTCTCATTGCGACAGATGTGCCAGGTACCATGCCAAGGACTCATTTATGGAGCTGCTCCATCATGGGCAAAAGCTCAGTGTTGCTGTCCTGCTGCAATGATCTTTAGGGAAAAACAATTCCCTCAAAAAAAAAAAAAGTCAAAAAAAATATTATTGAGAGTTATATCACAGAAAATGCACTTGGTGTTTTCCGGGTCTATTTTAGTCAGGAAACAAATCTATAAGAAAGCTTAAAGCATAAAGCAATAGATGTTAAGACACTGCTTAACAGTGTCCCACGGATTAGGCATGAGATAATGCTGACTTCCGATACTGAATGAACTTCATATCTCTGTAATGGTACTCACTTGCCATGATTTGTTTTCATAATGAAATAGAGCTGTTTATCCCAAGAGGAAACCACAACGAAGTGACAACCTAGCTGCTCTTCTGTGCATACTGCTCACCAAATACTATGGTCAAAATGCTTGCCAAATCTGAGTTGCCGTGTAAAATTGTTGAATTTGCCTGCTTCTGAGTGCTGCAAAATAAAAAGGCTGCAATAGCAACTTAAAGGCAGTATCAGTAGCACTTCACCATATGCAATACGGTGATTTTGAAATGCAGTTGTGCTGCATTTATTACACAGTCAGTATCTAAATGCAGGTAAGACTGGCAGTGTCCCTGACTTACCTGTGTTATTGTTCAGCCAAGACCTGCAGACATTTTATCAGTAAAAACTGAGGGCCTGAACAGAATGTCAACAACACAATAAAATATGTGGACACTATTGTTACTTACCATGCTACATCCTCAAGAAGTGGTGTGTGAGAAACAGTATTCTTTGACGCATGGTAAGGGAGCTAACTTCAGCATCCTTCAGCATCCAGGATGGGAAGAGGAGTCCCACTCTGTGATCATGTGAGCTATTTACCTTTTCAAGTGTTGACAGGTGTTACTGAGACTAAACACCTTTTCAAGTCTTGTGCATCTGTAAAAGAGACTAAACCTGTACCAGTAGTACACAGCTGGGTGATGCCACAGCAAATTCTGGAGCTAAAATAAAAGCCAGACTCACCTGTTTGTGAGGTGGGACTTCAGCTGCTGGTTTCATATGAGGTGAAAAATAATACAAACTGTATCTGTCAGAGGGGCATTATAAAGTGTATCAGGTCATGGTAGTGTAAAACCCCCTTTTCTCTCACTTAGTCCTTCCTCCTTTAATGGACAGTGAGTTACAGTCAATTAAAGGTGACTGATAGGAACTGCAGGGAATACAGTCACAAGCAAATATGAAAAATAGCCATATACCTTGTGATCAGGGTATACAAATTACATCATAAACAGAAAGTAGTTATGGTTGATTGGAGCAATTAAATGTTTTCTTTAAGAAAAGAAAAAACCCTCCAGTGAGAATATTTTAGAAAATGACTTTTTAATCATCTGTAGAACTGCTAAAATTACTCTCTCCTAATAGTTTTAAAGTGTTCCTTAGTTAGAATTAGCTGTAATCCCTTTGCAGAGTAGCAGAATACTTCCCAGGAACCTGTTTACAGGAAACTTTATTTTTAATCACAAGATCACATCCATATGCTTTTAAATAGTCCAAAGGAGACCACAGCAGCTTTCAGCATATTTCCCTGCTGTGCAAACAGCCACAAAATTGGGAACCATTGCATGAGAAAGAACAAGGTCTAGAACCAGTCAAGAGGACATGGCGTAGAGCAAAATGTACCATGCAAATAAGAAACATCAATATCTATTGAAAAATCAGGTTTCTAGTGCTATGTGATGCATATAATGGGAATCCTGACACATTAATAAACCAGCTAATGCCTTCAGTCTTGTCTGTTCCCTTATTTACCATTATCCCCGCAGATACTACTAGTTCTGCATGGGTAAGGACAGATCTTGGGAGGGGAAGGACACGTTGCTGTAGAAGTGCAGTTTCTGCCCAGCAGTATGATGAGAAAGATGTGCCCTGTGGGTAAATGGTAGGGAACCACTTGGAGCCAAACAGAGGAACTCCTGGGCATCGCATGCTCCGGTACTCCGCTTCTGTCTGACTAACTTTGCTACCTGTCTGCACAACAATATGAACACAGACATGGGGCAGTGAGGGACCAGCCCCTGCTAGCAGTGCCAGCACAGTGCTGAAAAAGCACACTAGAAGGGAGCGAGTAGATCAGAATTGGACTCATAGAAATGGTAGACCTTAAAATGGTCCTATCTGAATAGAGAACACATGCTTACTAGATATTCTCCACCAGTTATCCAATTTAACATCAAGAACGATGCTCAGGGTGCCATGAGAGTTCCAACTTTGTCTCAAAGAGACCTGGGAGGTTAGGAAGAATAAAGGAGAGGGTAAAAATGCTGAACAGAGTGTGCTTTGGTCAAACAAACCCAGAATAGTTTTCATATAATTCTGATTTTTTTTTAATCTCAGCGGAAAATTCACAGTATTCTTCCTTTATCTGCCAACTTTAACCATACCTTCCCTCTGTGTCTGCAAAACAAAGATAATTATTTTTTACTCACCTGCATAAAATGCTTGAAGAACTCCAGATGATTGAAGATATAAAAATGGAAAGGAAATGTGTGTATGTGCATGTTTATATATAATTGTTATTATTGTTACAGTCTGCCAAGGAAACAAAGATTATTTCTAGCAAAGCTTGGGGGTTTTTTATAACTTCAGAAGCCGTTTAATAACTAGTGATCAGATGAAACCCAACTGCTTTTGAAATCAATGAGAAGTGGATTATGTGCTGGAGAGGAGGAAGCTTTAGCAGAAAATGTTTATATTACTGGGTATTTGTTATCTTTGGTAATCACTATTTCTGCTTATATCTTCCAAGAAACTCATTCTGTTGCTCTGAAAAATACATAATGATTTGAAGGTAATTTCAGAGGCCAAACCCCCTGAAAATCTAAGCCCATGATTAAAATACTTGCGACAGTATTTCAGATCAGTAAAAACAGGCTGAAGAGGCCAAGAGGAGAAGTCATTTAATCATCTGACCTCAGTGGCTGCAATGCATTCATTCTGTTTTCTTCTCCCAGTTTTAGTCTTCTTTAAACTTAGGATGTTGAATTACTTCTTTTTTTTAATGTATATGAATCAAAGTCAATAGAATGTCTTGTAAATGCAGGTTAGCTCTCTGTCAGCTTCCTCCTCTATAAAAGATAATAGCAACTGAAGCAACTTCCTCCATGGACTAAATCCTGCCCATTTCCAAGAAAGCTGGAACAGTGTGTGGAATTTCATGTAGATACTGGAAAATGGACATATCGTTAAAGTGAACATTGGTAGATTTATCTAGTCATATAGTTTTGCTCTAAGCTCATTCATGAAGTGCACCTTATTGCTTCAGCTAAATTATTCTGTGATTCAGTCATTCTGTGATAGTTCTATGATGCCCATCAGTGCTACGTTGGAGATGTTAACAGCTGAGCTGGTCCATAGCACTCCACGGCTTCATGAACTGCCTCTACTTCACTACACGTGTATCTACCACAAGTAGAAAGGAAGATGTTACCTCACACCACCATTTCTATTTTTAACTAAACTACCTAGCTTCTGAATCAAATGTAATCGCTGAGCATTCCTCAAGTGATAGCTGAAGTATTAGACATAGCACTGTAAATTTATCTACTGTGTGGAGTGACTAGACTCGTGGTTTAGGCTCTCAGCTGTTGTTCTTCACACCTCTCAGGTCTTCGTGATGTAAACAATATTTTTGTGTAAGGCATGTTAGCCCACCAATTTGAGTGCAAGGCCTTGATGGACTGTATGGACATAGTTACTAACACCATGGGAAATATTTGCATTCAGAAGACTCCAGTAACGCCCTCAGAAGGAAAGCATTGAGCTAATACGAAGGAATAAGAATCTGGAAGAGTGCCCAGGTTCACAAGAAAAGTGTATAGTTTCCACTACAGCTTGTCAATGAATATTGAAAAAAGATGAGTGATGATTAAGAGTTTAAAATAATCCTCTTCCCACCCTTTCACCTGCCTCCAGTCAAACTATAAAGCCAACCATGCCCCTGGCTTACATTATAATGGAATTATTGTTCATGGAGGTTTGGGCAGTCAGCAGTCAATAGTGAAGAAATGACAAACGTGTGCAAAAGGGAGAGCCTTTAGAAAGAAAGGAGAAAGGAAAGAAGAAAATTTATTATTGCCAGTCTACTGATGAATGCAGGCATTAGAATAGCAGATGTAGAATGTATAAGGGGCTGGAGAGTGAAAAGCTAAGTGTTGCCTTAGAGCACCAGGAAATGGAGCCAGGGTTGTGAAAGCCATCAAGCTGCCTGAGCTCTGCATTCTTTAATGTACAATGAAATGCTTTGATAACAGAAACCAAAAACCCTAAAATGACAAAAGCTTCCCTCAAGAACCCTTGAAATAATGTTTGCCGCCAGTGTGGGGTAGTTGTCAGTGTAAGGGAAAAAGATGGGGAACTGGAACTCTGTGTGTTGGAATGGGAATGCTTGCTTCTGCACGTGAGACTATTGCTTGGGATACACCAAATAGCAAGAAAAGGACTAGGAAGGATGCAGTCTTAGCTCCAAGGTAATGGATAATCCAGAAATAGCTGTTTCTCTTCCTCAACCTTTTTTAAACTGCCACAGGAGACCTCTTTCCACTCAGAGCTCAGTTACTCTTCAGCATCGACTTCTCAACACACCAGTTTGGCTTTCACAAGTAATCTGCTGGACAGGCTAGAAAACCTGTGCTGAATTCCCTCGTCTCCAATGTTTGGCTTCAGTTAGGAGAAGATTTGCCCCAAGACTAAACATGTGTAATATTAAACATAACCTTTTCTTAGCTTTATTGTACTTGCTCCTAAATCTAAATTATGTAAACCTTGTGTGTGTTTATGTGTATGTGAGTGAGGGAGAAAAACTCAAACAGGCATAGAAAATGTGGACTCCATTCACCCTGCATACACTGTAATATGAACAGACTCACAGAGGTGTGTGAGCATATATAGACTTAACCACATCTACTATAAAGAGGGAAAAAAACGCTGAGAAGCATTTTGTCATGTTTTCCATTTGAAATGTGTGAGCTGTGGAAACTCAAAGCTGTAACATTAATGTTGCTTCTGGTAGATTTTTTCCGGTTCTATTTATTTTTCTTGTGTTATTTATTTGCTATCGTTTTTTTGGGAACTCGACAAGTTTGAGAGGTGTTTTTTCCCCCCTTTCCCTATATCTAGAAAATATGCACACATTTGAATTATGACTTTCCTACAGGAACTAACAGCTGTATGTGCAAATCATGCATATAAATCAATTACCGAGGCCTATGTACTATAAATGCACCCATTAATTAAGCAATGTCAGATGCTATGAACCATGAAGTTCATTACATCTTTAGCATTCAAACCAAGGATTATTTGAAGAAGCAGCACTACATTTACCTAATAGTTAATGAAATTAAGCCAGGTTGTTGCCAACATTCTTATTTTATGCCTAATTCAGTGTTTAAATGTTTATGAATAAAACACTAACTGCTGAAAGCAGAAATGTTGAAATGTAATTACTGGTAAGTTATAATGCACTTGAGGACTCATTATACCAGACTTGGGAGTTTTAAGATCACCAGTGTAACACACTCTCCAAAAACACAGATTTTTTATGGGCTAAAAGCTGGAAAGACATAAATGCTGTTGAATTTGTCCTGGCTGAGTGGAAATTTTGATGATTGTGGTAGTATGATTAATGGGTACAACATTTTCCAGTCATTACGTGGCTGCATTTCAGCATTGTGACATGATTTGCATATGTGAATATCTCTGCAAATTAACTTCTGATGAGAGCTACATCTGCCTGGATTAAGAAGCTCCTATCTTAAAACCAATCCAGCTGCTACCCTGAAGGACCTATTTGAAAAAACAGCAATCTGCAATGTCATCATATATAGTTTTTCCATATGTATGTCCTGATTTAGATTTAAACGTAAATATTGCATGGGAGTATTGTTAGGGTTTATTCTGCCAGCTAAGAGGCACTCAGTGATGTCAACATTAGGATTATCTCTGCTGTGTAGCACCTTACTTTCCTTTTTCATTAACCTATCTACAGATACGTATGTGTCAAGAGCTAGAGCAGGATCCATCACTGCTGTTCAAAGCCATTCTTGGACACATGAGTAAATGAAAACAATGTAAAGGAAAAAAGCAAAACCATAAAACTCTCCAGAAATGACAGAACAACAAAAACCTTTATCCAAACCAAGCACCTTCTGCTGCTGGCTCAGCATTTCCCAGGATCAGGCATTCCCAGGAGGACATGCATTCACGGAAAAGTGGTACAGCCTTATGGCCTCTGCCTCAGAAAACTTGCATGTGCACTCTGGTTGTAACTGGTAGACACAAGAGATCAAGTCAGACAGGCAGGCAGACTGGGGAGAGCAGAGATTTTTTTAATTATTATTTTATTTTAATTTTGCAGAATAACAGTAAATTCATGTCAGACTCTTGCTGAGCACTTTGTAGACCCCAGCAGATTTTTTTAAAGCACAATAAAAAAGGAGCTTCAAGGAGGAACTGAAAGGGGAGTCATGAGGCAGAGTTGTGAGGGAATTGTGAGAAAAAGCATTGGGCTTTCAAGCAGTGCAAAAAAAATAAAAGGGGATTGTGGTGTGTGGAAGCCAACACAACTGCTTGCTGCAGAAGACTGAGGCGAGTTAAAGCAGCGGACAAACAGACTTCTCTTTGGGATGGTCTTTCAGCAGTTTACCAAGGTGGTTGGGTCACTTTGGAAGGGCTCTGAGAAACTGGCTCATTCTGAAAGAGATAAAAATTTGTAAAGGCAGGGATGTGATTTATCTGCAAGGCTCAGGTGGGAGAGACACACTGGAGACCAGGCAATGGTGTTGTGAGGCAGAGGAGGGAGAGGTTGCACAGGGAAAATGAAGAGGCTGCAAGCTGTGTGGTCTTCAGAGCAGATCTGAGACACTTTAGAGGCAGCAGTGAGAGGAACTGATATTTTAGAGTAGAAGGAAACAGGTCTAAAGAGGCAAGGAAGTGATGGAAGTCAGTAGCAGAGCAAAAGAAGTTGAGTTTGTGCTTGTGCTGACAGTACTCAGAAATAAGCATAAAAGGGATTGAGGACAGGAGCCTATGTAGAGAGATACCAAAAGAGTAAAAAGAGAGTTAAGAGAAGAACCGGAGAAAGAAAGAAGCACTGACCTGAAAGAAAAAATACTTAGCATGGGATTTGCCTCGGTTTTTAGGAACGGAAGAAATCAGATATTATGTTGTTGGAAGCATTTCAATTTTTACTGATATCAAGTTTTTAAGATCTATAGTACTTATGGCATTGAATGTATGAATTTATCCTTTCTTCTCTCCCAGAAATTCACTAACATTGCTGCCGCTTGAGCACACTGCTTTTGCTAAAAGTCATTCCAATTCAATTGAAATTTTAAAACTGTGACAGCATCGATAAATTTGTAATGAATTTCACTTTGCATATGAGTTGAAAGCTTGGCATACAGAAGTCAATGGCGAAACCCCAAGGAGTAATTGTAAACTGTTTCAGCAGCTCATATGTGTAGTCTTAACTGCGGCTTAAATATGTAGAAACCAAAGCCACACAGTAATATCCATATCACATTTTTAAGTGCTTTTCATCCAAGTGTTACAAACTAAAATATTAGTGGAAATACAGTTCAAAAATTGCTGAAAATAGAAAGCATCCTCCCATCAATACAACAAGGAGCAGAAAATACCTGTCTTCTAAGCAGCACAAAGCCTAAGAGCTAGAATAACTTCACCAAAAAAAAAAAAAAAAAAGAAAGAAAGTTACCCAAATATTTCGAAGCAAAAGTGTAAATAATCCAAGTTTTCTGGAGCTAAACCTGCAAGTGTATGAGCCCACCCATCCTCAAGCTGAGCAGTGATTTACTGTGAGATCAGTCTTCATGCAAATATAGTACTGAATGGAGAAAGAATGGCAGAGTCAACACCACGATATATTTTATATGCCAGCATGGACCTAGCACTGTGCTCTGCTGCTTCCAGACTGGAAATGAATGGCTCCTGCAGGCTGGTGTGGAGGCAAAAGGTTTGGTCTGCCTGCATCCCCTTGTATAAATCTAACGTCTGTTGCTTGAAGTCTCAGAATCTGCAGCTGGTCGTTGCCTAATATAATGAGTTACTTGGTGGTTTACATCTGACGATATTCAGTGCTGCTGAATACAGTCACATTTGAAAAGGTTAATAAGTGAACATATGCAATCTTATCAGCATTTGTGAGCAGCAATGAGATTCATTCCAGTGCTGGTAATTCTTTAAGTAAGACCTCTATTGTCAAATATGAATGCAGAGTTAAGGCAGGAGGGATTCTCTCTGTAAAGCACAGCTGATCCCACAAGTTAAGAAGGGGTAAAATGCAGCCTGTGGAAAACCTTATGATCTTTTTCCGCTGCAGGCTTTGCTTCCTCACAAAGCAGCTGTTTTCAGATCCCATGTGCAGGAATGCAGTCAGCAGTGCTAAGTGAAACTCATTGCCTAAATGTAAGTTCCTTCTTATCATAAAGTGTTGGTTTTATTACATTTTAAGATGACTAGAGGTAAAATCCCTTATATTGCATGTTCCCAAGGAATTTTCATTTCCTGGTTGTGTGCAATAAGAGGTATAAGAAATTTCGTCCAGTAAATAGAGTTCACAGTGGCCATATTCATATACCCATCCTGATATAATTCCCAATGGCTTTGTGAAGGTCTGAGGAAGCAAAGGAGTAAATAAACTCATTCTCTGTCAGATTTACAGTTGCTTCTTCAAGAAGGACTGCCTTGATTACTGTCTGTCTTTGTCATTCCCAGGTGGGTTCACACAGAACTCCTTAAACAATGTCAAGAGCAGAGGGAGCTAGAGCAGTGACATATATTGGCTCTCAAGTTATTGGAAGATATCTTGATTTTATTTCTTCTGGCACCAGTAGTCAGTCTTTGTCTTCTATTTAGCATGAAGAAACACAACATAATATGCCCTCACAAGGGAAGGGTGAAAAAGGGTCTTGTTATCTTAGAGCATCAGGTGCTCATTATAGCCAGCAATTAGCAAATCTCAGATATTAAGATACTTATTCCATCCTTCTGATTCTACACTATTAGATAAGAAATCCCTTGAAAATCAGATGTGAGAATACCAAGACTGTTACAACTGAGCTCAAATTGTAAAAAAAAAATTTTAAGAAAGAAGAAAATCCTCTTTTCCCCTATACTTGGCACTTCCAAGATTGTAAAGAACAAAATACTGACTCAAGTATACATATTTGCTTTTAGAAAGGTTAATTCAGAGGATTTAATTCTAGGTATTCCTAAATACTTTTTTGCAATTTTTAATCTAACAAGCTGGCAAGAAGTCATTCTACTATTTTAAATAGACTTCGAATTAAGAATAATGAAAACAACAAAACCTAACTTTTCCACAGGACTGGACAGCTTTGGTTCACTCCTAATTATGGCTATGTGTAAGTGTTTTCTAACGAGTCTTGCATTTTCAAAAGGTGCCTATGAGTCTGATTATCTCAGATTTTCAGCACCTTTTAGCACTCTAAACAGAAGCCCAGAAGCCACTTGCCCTGTTTGAAAATATGGCCCTCTATTTTGCATACTGTATATTTTAGATTGGCTTTGAACACAGCAGATACTGTAACATAAAGATTCAGTTATAGTTGTCTCACAAATATTTATGTAACAGTTGATTTTATGTAGTGGCTTCAGAAGGGAGCTATTGCAGCACAAATATCTCTCTTGTGGTTTTCAGTTGATAAAATCTAGCCCAAGAGCACAAAGGACCCAGCTGAAGCTAATTGAAATATTTCTTTTGTCTTGAGAAATTAAACCATAGGTTTTTTTAGCAGTCCCTGGTAAGTGATGCACAAAACCCCAAATTTGGAAAGAAAACTAAACTTAGAGATAAACACGAATGTGTTTCATCCCTGTCACTTAAGTTCAGCCGTCAAGATAACTTCTTTGTAATTGCAGGTATACATTATTATCT
>JBCJKH010050103.1:0-20612 GCA_039877255.1 Loriculus beryllinus | reverse complement strand
GGGTTGACTGACTGGACACCAGGTGCCCACCAAGCTGCTCTATCACTCCCCTCCTCAGCAGGACAGGGGAGAGAAAATAAGATGGAAAAAACCCTCACGGGTAAAGAGAAAGACAATTTAATAAAGTGAAAGTCACATATAGAAATAAATGAAAGCAAAATATTTTATTCTGCACTTTCTATCAGCAGGTGATGTCCAGCCACTTCCTGGGAAATAAGGCTACACATAGCGGTTGCTCCAGAAGACAAATGTTGTAAATAATGAGTGCCCCCTCTTCCTTCTCCTTTCTCTGATCTTTTGTTGCTGGGCTGACACCATATGGTACAGAACATCCCTTTGGTCAGTTTGGGTCAGCTGACCTGGCTATGATCCTTCCCAAGATCTTGTCCATCCCAAGCCTACTGGTATGCTATCAACACTTTTCAAGCTACCAGTATAAAACACAGAACTATGATGGCTGCTATGGGGAAAATAAACTCCATCTCAGCCAACACAATACACTTTACAAAGAAAACAGCTTCAAACCTAGTCACAAAAGAAAACTCAAAATAGGATTCCCCAAGGTATTACACTAGGGGAAAAATGAAGGACTCAAGATAGCTTTGTGCACAGTGTCCTTAATCTTGTAATTTTGATACCTGAGCTGTAATTTTTTGTCTTTCTAGTGTTTTATCTTACTGGTGAAGATGCACCTGTGGCTCATACTTTGGGCTATTTTCTCTGTGTGTCATTCCCAGTGTGGCTCCTGCTAGGTGACTCCTGTTTAAGAGGAGGAGAAGGCTTAGAAATGGTGCAAGACTCAGAAAGGTTTATGACTTCTCAGAGTTTCCGTGTGCTCAAACAGCAGATCTGAGTGTCTCCCAATGCCTTTTGCTGTGGATGAAATAATATTGCAATGTGATATAAAGGTAGCTCTCAATGTCGAAACCTCTTCTGGTGTGAATTCTCACATCTCCATTGTCTTTCACTGAGCAGCTAAAAAGTATCTGTGCTGAGAATCAGAATCCTCATTTCTAGATTACTGCATGGTAATATCCTATCAAGGAGATATAAGAGAGAATCAGAAAAGCTCATCAAAATGTTCAATGACATGGCAGCAGATTTATGAGGAAAAAAGATGTCATTAT
The DNA here is from genome assembly GCA_039877255.1 of Loriculus beryllinus. Classification (NCBI taxonomy): domain Eukaryota; kingdom Metazoa; phylum Chordata; class Aves; order Psittaciformes; family Psittacidae; genus Loriculus; species Loriculus beryllinus. The sequence goes on along the minus strand of JBCJKH010050103.1, from coordinate 19,485 downwards.
AAAAATGAAGAAGAAAAAAATTGAAAGGTCATATTCATTAGTAAGAAAAGAAAACCTGAAGAAGGTACAAAAGATACAAATATTACAGATCTACCACCACTTTGGAGTTTTGTTGTTAAGAGAGAAGGAGGTTTTCTTAGGGCATTTAATTAAAATGAAGTACTCCTTCTCTTTATTTTTTACATTTTCAATCTTTCTATTATCGTAGCAATAAGTCTTCAACTGCTTCCTTAAGCATTAACAGCTGATTTATTTAATAAAATTGAGGACTGAGCATCACTAGAAATACTGCTACCAATGGAATGCTCTCACGCTGTGATTGGTGAAGTGCTAAGTAATTTACTTTTAATGCTAGCACATACCACTTAGCACTATATTTAACTGAATGATGAAAATCACTCATTTTTCATCCCCATGCTTAACTGGTGCTCCGTATAATCTATCTACTGTACTATGAGCCTAGCACCAGATATATTCTAATAGACCTTGCTCTCCAATCTACAACATGCATTTTAATTTTTAATTCATACTTATGTCTTTATCTTTTAATAGAACAGAACTACAGATGGGGAGTATGTTTTAGATAATAAGAGCACAGTAGGTACCCAGGGAAACTACACCACTAAAAGGATTCTTTATTTACACTTTTCAGTAATGACTGCATATATATAGCTACACGGGAGAAAATTGCTGCAAAGGAGCACTGCATAGACAGGCAATTACTATCCAACTCTAACTGAGCATTATGGATGATGTTGCTGAGAAGAGGAACTTCAGAAAACACTTTCAAAGACAATGCCAGCCACTGTATGTTGACCAACAACCAGGGGAACTCATAGGATATAAATAAACAAAATTAATATAGCAAATATTAATTATTATAAAAATATTAAAATATTAATTATAGATAAAGTTAATTGTCAATATTTTATAATATATGTTTTAAATAGGTAGGATGCTACATTTTCAACAAAAGCGTAAGGTAAATTTGCTTAATATTTAAGCATACTTTAAATTTAGCTTTTTCAAGAATATGTGATGTTGAAGTATTGGACATCCCAGGTCAGATGGTAGTCAGTAGAGACACGCCAATGTAACAGGGGGAATAAAAGTGGTCAGTCTAGCCCTTCTTCCTGAATGAAGCCTCAGGACCAGATAAGCTTTTATTAAAAAAATCAGCATAGCTCTATCAGAGCTGAAGGTGTGATGGTTCCACATGTAAAGTCAGTCTTACCATCAGACTAAATAATAGTATATTACCAACATCAGAGTCAAAATCTCACAAAACTAGACTGGGATAACTCAGTGGTAGGAAAACTTAGAGTATAATATTGCCCAAAGTGATTTTTACCATTACATTCAGTCATGTTCAAAGACAAAACTAAGACCAAGAGGATGCTGCCCACAGCATGCTGTCTTCTTGGTACTGTCACCCAGAAACTGAAGCAGGTTACAGATCACCTTAACTCATAGCAGAGGATAGTCAGGTACACAAGCAATCCTTCACAGTGGAGTCAAAATGGACTCCAGACTGGGACAACTCAGTGGTGGGAAGTCCAAACGGACTCTACTGGAGTCCAAATGGACTCTACTGCACTGTTTGTGTGATTCACTCTTTGTGGTGTACTTGCCATTACCCCAGCATCTGCGGTGATTCATGAGAAGCACAACTCTACACAGGTAGAAAAAATCCAAAGAAAATTCTGGGACTGGATGGTTTCTCTTCAGTTGGTTTGTTTCTCAAAATTATGTACAATAGTTTAAAGTGTCAACAGGCAAGGCAGAACATTAAAAGGCAAATTTATTCGTGTTACAACAGAGAGAAGTCATTCAAATAATATCTGAGGCAACAGAACCCACAAAAATCACATCATATCTTGCAGACATTCAGAAGATTTCTGTCTGGGATTAACTCATAAAAACACACATATGTACATGCACACAAATCTATTTAAAAAAGACCAAAAAGCAGAAACCAAACTGTTACCTTGCAAACTCAAAGAAAAACTGTTTAGAGGAGTGACATTTAAACCTCCAGGTTACACATCATTTAGTGATTATTCAGATGGAGGAGAACCATAGATTTAAGGACCAAAATTAATCAACAATGTTCAAGATATTAGGAAAGATCTTGCAAGGGTAAATGGGTCTAAAAAAGTTTTGCCATTCCAGGGACACCAAAAATCATCCGTGCTAGAAAAATGTCACTGATTACTATGTTAATTGATTACAGTGTTTTACTTGAATGATTCAAAATAGCAGGACAGTAAGACTCTTCCCTTTTCCATCTGCACTTCTAGGACAAAAAAGATCCTACTACAGGGAAAACCAAGAGTCAGGGCACTGGCAGTCTGCCCTTCATTTCTGCATTTGCTTCTGACTTTGATGGCATTGGACAAATGACTTCACCTTTCTTGCCTTTGTTCCCCTTCCCAATTTATCCTTCTGTTGTCTCTCATAGTCCTTGCCTTTGGGGCATGAACTTAATTTCTGATGTATTTGTATGAAGCCAAATAGAATAGGCACTAACTGCTTCAAATTAATAAGCAATAATTTAACACTACAAAGAAAGCATGAGGGTAACCTCCAGGATGCTTTAAGCTGCTATAACTCCTGGGGAAGCAGATGTGATCAATGTTAAGACCCCAGCAAAATGATCTTCTCTGCGATCTAGTAAATTTTGCAGCCTGTTGGGGCTTGGCTACAGAAGTGGTGGCATGAAGCCATCATTGTTCCTCTTCTGGGCATCTTTGCAGCCTTGCAATTACAATAGTGTTGTGCTTTGAACAATTACTGAAAACACTGTCAACATTTTTGTCATGAAAATTGAAAGACAAATCAGCAACGTTTTCACTGCCACCAACACCATTAGTGGGCACAAGCAAATCTGAAAAAGCAGGAACAAGCAAACCTATCTAGGAATGTCCCACTATTTGGAAGGAGAAGAAAAATCATTAGAAAAAATTATATTTGCATGATCTAATCTATGATATGATCCAGTGATCTCACCATACTGAAAAGCTTGCTGAAGCCACAGAAGGGTTATGAACGGAGCGTTTGTAGGACAACACTGTACACACAGAGGTGTGGACTTCAGAACCATAAATCCTGTCAGACAGCAACCATACTATAGATGTGGGTCAGGATGTAAACAACTCTGTGGACTATGCATTACTGCAGGAATTAGCTCTTGTTGGAAACAATGTGATTTCCTGAAGATCAGAAAAAACAGAGAAAGACATAATGTAAATAATTAAACAGGCAACAGTGTACCGCTGACCTCCCTCTCTTAAAAAGAGCAATACAGAAGAAAGAGCCCACACAGTAAATTTATAAGTTTTCCTTTGAAAACCTGTCTTATGTACTCATGTGAACTTTCCAAGGCTTCTCTGTCAGCAGACAAGATTTCTGTGGATTTAAAAGTAATGCCAAGGTGCTTTTAACTTAACTTTATTCCTCAGACAGCATCAGAAAACTGAAAACAATAGGACTCAGCTAAGTGCTGGGATCCAGTGGGGCCAGATTTGGCAGTGAGTCCCTGGGTAAGGAATGAGAGGAAACTGGTATCTTGCAATAACAGTGATGTCTAAGGACAGTCAGTGTGTTCCATAATCCTCTGTCATCAAACACCCTGATACTACCTTTGATCAGTAGCAACTTCATTACCAACTTGATGCAGATGGGTATGTTCCATTCTGCATGCATTTCTCTAGGTACTGGGATGGGTCCAGTGGCTCTCAGTACATAATGAAAAACAAAGTGCAAGTCTGACAGATTAGGACTTTCACACTCAGACTAATATGTGTGGACATACCTACTATATATAAAGTAGCTGATGTAAGCCTGCCCTCAGCATACTTTAAATGCTGGGTCTTGCTCAAGATAGATCACTCTGGATTGCATTACTGTACTGAGTATCTGAACAGAAAGTGTGACAGCATTTGGGTGAATGACAGCCCTCAGGACTCTTGTAACAGACCTATGAAACTACCCAAGGATGGCAACCCACTGGAAAACGCAGATGTAAAAATCCAGCACTATCTGATTACACCTTAGTCTTTCCAAAAGAAACTGTTTTCAAATTACCTCTTTTCTTCTACCCCTTCCATGTTTTTATGCTTAAGTATCAGCATTGTTTTTCAGCTAGGTACAGAAACTGAAAATAATACCTTTCCACATCGTGGTACTTTTCCTCTCCCTCAGCTTGACAGACGAAGATGTATGCAGCACGCTGCCCATTTTGCATACGCGCTCCTGGGCTGTGCTCATTTCATTACACAGAAGACTTTCTCCAGTAATATCACCAAATGCCTGAAAAACAGAACAGACAAACCCAACATACTATTATAGTAGCGTTCAGTGAAATATCAGAGGGAACATAGATGACTTTGACTACACTTCCCCACCCCTCTCTTCTTGCTTTCAAAATATTGCCACTTAGAAGCTTTTGTGTGTGTGAAATTTTATTCTGTCATACTAATAACCCAGCTTTACTGCAGCTTACAGTTTAGCTTTCATGGTTCAGTTCCACTTCTAGGCTTATAACAATTTTTCTAACAGTTCTGCCAAAATATTACAAAGTAAAAGTTACTGTAAATGTATTCACTAATACAGATAGAGCAGTGAGATTAACAATTTAAACGCATGTGAAATGTGAATTCACCTAATTTTTCTCACTCTAAACGTTGTAGTAAAGCAGTGAAATGGGGTTTTTTACGCTCGTTGCTTTTAATAATTTCTTCTTATGATGTTCTTGACACATGGAGAAGATTTGAGTGAATAAAGAATAGACCTTCAAAAAAGAAAATCGTGGCCATGAGGAGGAAATGATGTTACGGAACTGGGAACTGATTATAAAGCCAAGACATTGTACCAGATCCAGCTCAGTTCATTAGTAGTTACCACATCTCAAGTCAGACCCTCAGCTGGTGTCATGTGGGTGGCATTTTACACAAGAGTGTCCTGCCTCCAACTGTTTTCACTTTCTGGAGTGCCCAATATAAGGCAAATTTTGCTTAGATGACTGTAAGCAGAAATCAAATTTCAGATGCTGAGAAGTAACAGAGCCACAGCTCTGTCTAGCTGCTGTTATGCAAATTCTAGCATGAAACAAGCAGATTGCTCCAGTAATACCATAATGTTTTAATGAATTTTGCTATTCTCAACCTGATTTAGCTCAGCTGTAATCAATTATACAAACACTTACTTATGTATGAGAATATTCTCTAATTTCTATTGTATTCTTGTGTACTTTTATAGTCTGTCTGATGAAACATATTAAAATCTTTGCTGTACTTCTGGGTTTGATACCCTGTGAAGGTGGGAAGTGGTGTTACCTCTGGAAGACGGAATATAGGCAATGAATGAGATATTCCCTACCTCATATAAACAACTGTAACTGATCATTGGAGTAATCTTGTGCATCCTGCATCCTTGTCAAGTTTCTTCACACCAGGCTACTCTTTCTTCTTATCTAGGTACCACTTACACAGAACACCTATTACTTCTCAGTTTTATTCTTTTACACTAAGAGATAGTCCAGTCTTTTATTGTCCTAAACTGTTTCCCTCATGGCATAAATGATCTTCAGGGCAGGTCAAACAGAGATACAACATCATGGCAGGGCTTTATAGCAACACTTTTGCAATATACAAAGTCAAGAAAACAGAAGACAAAAAGGGGGCCAGCCTGTAGTGCGCTATCAGAAACAGCAACATTATACCTGTTGCAGTAACCTGAGAAAAAATGTGGAAATATTGTCAGACTATACCTGGATATTTAACCATAAATCCCCAGATGTTGGAACACCAATTTCATAGAATCATGTAATCATTTAGGTTGGAAAAGCCCTTGAAGATCATGAAGTACTGCCATTAACCTAGCACCGCCAAATCCACCACTAAACCATGTCCTTAAGTGCCACATCTACATATCTTTTAAATACCTTCAGGAATGGCCATTTCACCATTTTCCTGGGCAGCCTGTTCCGACTCTTGACAACTCTTTTTGTGGACAGATTTTTCCTAATATCCAATCTAAACTTTCCCACACACAGCTTGTGGCCATTTCACTTGTTACCTGGGAGAAGAGACCAACACCCACTTCACTACAGCTTGCTTTCAAGTAGTTGTAGAGAGCTATAAGGTCTTTCCTGGGCCTCATTTTCTCCAGGAAAAACAACCCCAATTCCCTCAGCTGCTTCTTGTATGACTTGTTTCTATGCAAAAAAGAGGATACAGATTGAAGATCTTTCCCAACCTGGTTGATTCAATGATTCTGTGATATGGAAATGCCTTTCCATTGGTGTTGGTTAGTATATACCAAAAAGTCTTTCAAATCCAATAGTTCACACACTCAGAATGCCTGACCAAAGCAACAGAAACCCTTTACTACGTTTAAGGTACTATTGTTTACTTGTATACTTTAAATTGTAGCTTATATAGATATGTCAGATTTTTAGACTTGATCAGATGTTATGCAGAGTTCTGTTCGTAACTTAAAGTCCAAGTTGTTATTTCTGAAAGTGACTTAATAGCGGTAACCTTATGGTTAATCAACCATGTAGTAAAGTTCATTGTTCAGTTACTGCGGTGTAATTATAAAGTGAGAAAAAATATAATTGATGCATTTTGTCAATCTGTGTAGCTGCAAGGTACTTTTTCAAAGGTTATTTTTTTATTCAGATAAAATAATTTAATGCTGTTTTGGCAATTATCTTTTGACTTCAGAGATTTTATTGCTGATTCAGGTAAAACTATGTGATAGATGAATAAAGATTGTAAGTGTTTAAGAGTACAAAATACCTTCTGCAGAAATCAGTGACTACCCTTGCAGCATAAAGTATTCAGAAATCATTGAAAATGCAGCAAATCTGTATGCTTAAAGTGGGCTTGAACTGAAAGGGAAGCGTTTCAGTACAAAATAGCACTTTAACATATCCCTTAAATATCAGGACTGACGTTCATTATACAGCACAACTATGTGACAACAATTTTCCCATGAGCATTGGCTCAGTCTGAATGGATGCATTTCCAAAGGAAACTGCTCTAACTCCTCAGGCCCCCATGGAACAATAAACGTCCATAAAATATTTGTGTATCTGTTGGCTAAGTATGTAACCCTTGCTCCTCACCCCATGCTCTCTGCCAGTAATAAAGAAGCCAGCATGTTTTAAATTGCATATCCATATACAGAATAGTGCTGCAATGTAGCTGTTTTAATCGTTTTGTGGTTATCAGAAAGCCTGTGTGTCCTGCTGAAAGCCATTTGTGGATCTGTCTCATCACTTTCCTGATCCTTCTATTGGGCAACAGCCTCTACCACAGACAAGCAGGACATGGTGTCTTGATGGAAATACATTTTTTCCCCATGGCTCTGTGAGTTTCTCTAGAAATCTCACAGATGGGATCTGGAGAAAACTAGAGGGGAGAAATGGACGCATGCTGCAAGGCTGCCTCCTACATTTCCATTCTGTTTCATGCAGCAGCATAGCCTTGACTGTGGTTGACAGTCTTAATAGATTAATAATTAATAGACACAGTTTCCATTTAAGACTATACTTCAAATGACTGAAAAAAAATTAAGGACTTAATCTTATATTTGAAAGGGTCAACAACCAAAACAAAAAGGTATGGAGACATAACTTTTCCTTGGCTGAGACACAGTGTGAATGTCCTCTTCATATGCAGCAAATCAGTTGGCTTAGCCATGAGCAGGGCGAGGAGCAATAGACTGTATCCATTTCAGGACAGGATTCACATGTCACATGCATAATGAGCTGGATCAATTTAGGAGAAAAGCACACAAATGCAAGATTTCTTCAGGAAAACTCTTTTCAGTGTGGTAAAAAGAGCCATGTGGACAACTATTTCATTTTTTAAACAGATTATCTTTAATTGAATTATAGGACTAAAGAAGAAATATATGCCGGTAAAGATAACTTAAAACAGTCTGATTTACTTCTTGTTTGCAGCCCCTCACAAAAGTGCTTTAAGTTTGCAGGCTTTACTGATTTGTTTGCCTGTGTCCATGGGAATATCTCTTAGCTGACTAGTTCAACTAATTCCCAACTGAATCTCAGTGCATGTTGGGAGGGATTGTCTTCCCACTGAAAGCAGTTGTAAAATGTTACTTGTCTTCAGCGGGACAAGATTACGTCTCAGAGTTTGGTGGGCAGCATGTGGCAAAGTCCATTCAGCCCAGGAGTATGTACACATATGCATTACTTGTGGGTGGAATCACTCTCGTGAGGGATAAACCTCTGCTGTTAATTCCTACTTTTGGATCTCCAGCAAACTGATTCGTAAACTGGCCATGTTTGTGGATGACCTGCCATAATGCTGCTGAAGCCAGTTAATATGGGTTAATTTACACCAGATTACCTTTGTCTAGCCTCTGCCTAGCCAAGAAGTCAACACCAGCTCACCTCGACTGATCCAGCTTATGGTTTGGAAAGGACAGAGCTTTTCTGCTCCCTCTGCACAGTCTGGTGAGATGATGAAGGCATACGATGATGAAGCCATTAGGTAGTGTACTACCCTCAGTTACTGAGCCAGAGAAATCTGACCTTTTCTCTTTTCTATAAATCTTTAGTGACCACTGCAGTGAGACTATGAAAACAGCATGTAGGGCTTTTGCAGTAAACTTGCCCAATTTATTTACTTAATGAAGTTAAAGCCAGGAAAAGATACACTCAGATACATGCATAAACTGCACTGGAGTCAACTGTTTACGCACATACAGGAAAAAAATAGGGCCCAATATTCATAGTAACATTGCTTATATAAAAAGAATTTATGGAATTAAGAATAAAACATGAGGCAATTTGTTGATTTACCCAGGGAATATAAAGAAGCAACAAATGTGTAGATTATTTTAAGGTTGTTTTTTAGTGTCATTATCAGATCCAAGAGCTGTATGTAAAAGCACACAGTCCTTCACATGCTGAAAGTATAGCTTGCTCAAACAATTGTAAAATATTCAGTATTCTTAAGATTAAATATCTGAATATTGCTTCTGAAGGAACAGCTGTCAGCTTAAATCTAAAGCCTAGTTTGTTTACTGGCTGTATTTTATATCTGTTAGAAAATGACACCAATGGCAATAAAATTGTTGTAAGTATTCTACTGGGGAATATAAATGCCCTTTGGTTAGAGTGTACATATCTTTATACATAATTCCAGTATATTTTCCCTAGAATTATGTTAAATATGTAAAAAGCCTTTTCTCATAAAGGTAAAAATGCTAGATGTTTCCAAGCTGTAATTTAGCATTAGTGTCAAGTTTGCTTCAGAAAATAAGCTACGGTTACTGTTTCATTCTTTTTAAGTGTCACTCAGCATACCATATCTGATCTTGTATTCAAAATAAACTTATATGATTTTATTCACTTTTCCAGAAGTGCAAGAGAGTTTAGACATAATTTATAGCATATGGATTGATGTAAATAGCTTAAACTAAGTAATTGGCTAGTCACCTACGCTGTCTTATCCCATTACTACTAGGTACTTTTCAAGTAATTAAGGAAAACAGATCTCTCTTATCCAGTAAGTTTAAATTGGATGAATTCTTGACATTTGTGTAGGTTTATTGGATAGATAAAATCATACTATACAAAAACTTTCTCTACAACACTGAGGTTTACTTGGCCTGTAATAAGAAACTGATTTTTTGCTGAGTTAAGGTGACTTATCTTTGCCCTTTTAATAAGAAATCAACTCCAGTCAGCAAAAGTCAAGATAAAAATCACTGAGTTAGTCTTATCACCGCGTAGACAGCAAGCACGTACCACTATCATTAACTTTTCTGTGCATGGATTTCAAATACATTTAAAATGCTAAAACTCAATAATTTCCTGTATATTACAATAACAAAAGATTAATGACTAAAGAAAAGCATGAAAAATGATTTATTTTGGGAAGGTCATTCCTTGGTTAGCCAACACTTAAACTGAATACTATAAAGGAGAAATATATTATAGGCAAAAAGGGAAATGGGTTTTACTGCATGTGAATTCTTTGAGTTTTACAATGCTTATGATAAAAGGACTGCACTTATAAGTTTAACCTCTATAATTTTTATGCTGTACATTCAAAAAGAAATCTTTTTATTTAACATTTCTAGAGCAATTTATGCATCACCTTGTACTTAATGTTCCTTTTAAAACGGTTACTTTTGCCTCATGCTTATGAAAACTATAAAACTACCTTTCATATCAGACATGAAATTTCCAGTTATACCAGCAAAGTTGGACCTTTAATAGGAATACCATACTTAAAGAAATAAGTATTTTAAAGAAATTATTGCATAGAGAGACACTTATTCCTGGCTAGCGTGCTTCTGCAGACAGCATTTACAAAGTGGCCTTTGTAAAAAAAAAAAAAAAAGAAAAGGAGAAAGTATTATTAAAGTAAGTGTTTCAGTTCTTTGGCTTAAAGGAAGTTCACACTGAAGTGTTTTGCTGAAGTAGGGCTAGAAGAAAATCTTGTTTTCACTGAAGTAAAAAAAGAGCAGGAAGAGGTTGTGAATCTAATGTAAATTCCCTACGATCATCCAAGGAATTTAAATCAAGATTATGCAAAATTCCTCTTATGCCTGTCAAAGAATGTCTGCATCTACAGAAGCATATCTGAGGTTAAAGTCACTAGGAAATGAACACATGAATTTGAGGAAGAATTTGGCCTGCTGATTTAAATACTATTCTCATATCAACGTGTTTGACAAGACACACTGCCAATAACCCAGAACTTGCTAGTCTGCACCCACACTTTAGTTGAATGCTAAGATCCTACTGCTCATGCTGGTGGTACTCTTTGAACAATGTCTATATTTGCACAAGCAAAGTTATTATAATTTCTGTGCAATTTTCTGCCAAATAGTTCATTTCCTCCTATTATATGTATTATTTCTGAGGAACATCTGCCAATACCAGTAACCATCATGCTATGATGTCACAAAACATTCCACATCCAATGGAGAGATCTTGGTCCCAAATGTCTGGACTAATGAGGTCCCACTGCAGTAATTAGGAGTAGGTGTTATGGCTCTTTCAGGTAGTATTCCTGAAAGTCACAGAAATTAGAAAATCAAAGCCTTTTCATTTTGCGGTCTTCAGAGTTATATGCCTTCAGAACTTCTTAATAAAAGTGAAAAAAGAAACACAAAGCTACAGTGAAATAATTACATTTTCACATTTGGTAGGTTACTGTAATGAAAAGCATGACTGTTTTGCAGGGAGAAGTTGCATGCAGACCCCAGTTCCTAGATGCTGTTGAATTACTCCTTGTATTCTGAAGCTGTACAACAGCACTAACTCACCCAGAAGAAAGGAGAAATAAGTGAAAACTGTTTGTTTTCCTCCTCTGTGGAAGTAATGTCTATACAAACAAAGTAATGTCTATACAAACGTAGGACTTGTCACAGTTGCCACAGACCTCCCCACTTCCTACAGGTCAAGTTCCTACAATCCAAAGGGAGCATTTCATACTGATATATTATCTCTGGTGGGAAGAAAGAGAAAACGCAGCTGAATATGTGACAATCTCTGCCATCACTACTGTGGCTCCTTCGTGCTGGTAGAGTGAGGAGGGGAATTAAAACCAAAAGGGAAGCCCATTTTGATTCTTCTGGTGAAGCGTTGTACCCATTCTGGCAGAAAATGCATGTTTATGAGATTAGATTATGTAGGTAAACTTCTGGAAATGAGAAGTCTTCTTTCCACCGAAGGATGTTCCAAATAAATACATTGAAACTGACAACAAATATATTGAGGCTGGAGAATAAGAGAGTTCTGACCAAATAGGCTATAAGAATCCAGAAAGATCTTTCCACTGAATCACTGAATCACTGAATCTGGTTTGGGAATAAAATACCCAAACCAGACTAGGTTTCGGTAAACTAAACTACCTGAACGTTTAGGACTAGTCCTAGATATTCAGACTGAAAAGGCTTATACACAGTTGTCCACAGAAATAGCAGACTGGACAGATTATCCTGAGAAACACTTGTAGTCTTCATTTCCTACACCCTTAAAAGCTATATTTCAGGTTGCAATACAACCTTTTAGCTCTGAAAAGGTTTTCTAACCCCACTCAAGCACCACTACTTGTCTAGCAGCCACAACACCAAGTGGTGAAGCTTAGGTGCATTAGCTCCATGGCAGCAAGATTCTCACTAGTCAGTGTTTAGTTTTAAATTCATTGATTTATACAATAGTCATAATTTGGAACTGAAGTAGAAAGCTCTGACCTATAAAATACACAAATATATAATTACATCTATTATCAGCTAAATGTAAGTCCTGTATATAAGTTTTATTGCAGTTATTAGTTAAGCACTTTTCTTATATGTAATTGGTTTTAAATCTACAAGTGCGAAGTCTGTGAAGTATGCATTGATCCTCTAGATTAGAAGTGCAGCTGTCAAGGCAATGACAAAAGCTTCAGCCATGTAGATTTTGGGGATAGACTATGTTCTGATCTGGTGCAGGAAACTGTACAGAAGTGGCTTGAGACACATTTTGCAGTGCTCACCTTGTGGATACTGATCAGAAGGTCAGAAGCTGGAAGCTTCTGGGAAGTTCACCTGGGAAAGACAAAACTATACTGTATGGGAATGCGTTTTACCTCTCTCCTCTCTCAGAAATACAGAACTGAATTAATGAACTGAACCAACACACTGGGTTAAGAATGCCTCAGGTGTTTGAAGCTCAGCCTCCCGCAGCCTTGTGAAAGCTGAATGAAACCTCCTGACCAAAAAAGCTGAGAACTGAATTGAGGAAAACCATTTGGCAAAGATCTACTGTCAGTAACAGGCAGAAAGTAGGAATGGGACTGCACTGTTGACCTCAAACAGGAAAAAAATGTTCTAGCAAAAATCTAGCCAATTACCTGTATGAAGAGTTTCTTTAACAGACTTAGGCATGGACCTGGATTTGCCAGTTTCTTTGTTTCAGTAATTAAATTCTACTTCACATAGGCCACATGCGTTCTCTTGTTTTCTTTGGCCAGCTCTAAAACTCTGGTGTCTTCACACTGGTGAATCACAAGTTCCTGGGGCAGAAAATTATGTTTGGATTCGTTGAGGACAGTTTCCTTTAAATTAAATTTTCTTTAAAAGCCAAGTAGGGCAAAGACATTAAGAATAATTTTTTTTAATGAAGAAAACAGCCCTGAAACATTAACCAAAGCAGCAGAAGCAACATTTGCCCATGCTGGAAAGATGAACTTTAATGTTCACCTTCGAAGTGAGAAGCTGAAAACTTCATTTGTGATGGCAAACAGACCTCCATGATGATGCTCCCATTTCTTATCTGAGTAGGTAAAGTAATATTCTTTTACTCTACCTTCTCTTAAATGCCATTTTGTTTTAAAGGTCTCTCAGCACAAGACCAAAGGTAACAAGGAAATGCACTTTTAAGCACTTAGAACAAAAAGGACAATGCAATAAGCAAAATTGAGCTTATGAAACAAGTAATAGGCAATACTTCTTTTTTAATACCACCCTGTATTTTATTTTAGTGCACAAGCTGCTAAAAGTCTGATAACATTCAGGATTCGATCTAAAACTTGCAAGATATCAGTAAGCAATCTAACTGTGCCTTAGCTCTGTGTATCTGAGGAAAACCTAAATGAATAACCATACCTGTAATACTAGCTGCATCATAAATGTGCACAATACTTACATAGTGTATTTATATATAGTTCCTTACTTGGTTCTAAGCAATATATATTTATAAAATAGTTCTATGTGTGTAGTTTCAATGTATATCTTGCACAATTGCCTTTAAATGGCTCTACAAACAATTCTAAATTGCTACTTTGCACTGCAAATGCATTAACTCATTGATTTTACACTACTGTTTAGGAGTGAGGTCTTCCTATGGAGGATTTCAGTGTATATACTGTGCAGGGTCAAGCAGGCCTATTTTTCTATTTGTACACTGATCTACTTCTGAAGTGCACCTCTTTGCCTTCAAAATCTGCATATGAGGAGTCTACTTACACCTACCTCAATGATAGCCCCATCAGGTAGCCTGAGGAAGTGTCTGTAGAGCACTTGGAAGCCGCTGAGGTGAACAGTGTAGACAGAGATGTGAACAGTGGTGCTACCTCTCGACGTAGTTGCAGAGTCAGGGATTTCACCCTGGTGCTGGGGGTCACAGCTGGAGACACAAGGCTTGCCGGCATGGACCTTCCAGATGTAATCAGACACTGCCACCTAGTGAGACAGAAGCCCCCCCCCCATACACACACACGAGGACACACACACACAGTCCCCCCCACCCCCCACCAAAGGAACATATTTAATTAACTTCTGGCAAGAGCTTAACCGATTTAAAATGATTTTACAATAAATCTGCAAAGCCTGTACCATATGCAGTGCTTGCACACAGTTCTCTACTACATATTTTTTTATGACATAGATCTAAATAGAGGAGATAGACAAATCCCTAGTGTATATTCTATAAAGTTAATTCTGCACAGATGAAGCTGTAATTGACTCCCGTATTAACCAAAAGTAGAGAGATCAAGCAGGGTAGGTTAAACAATAAAATGGCAATGCTGATTAAAAAAAGAAAGCTTCCTGAGAATTTTGTGAACCAGTATTTGCATTTCTGTCTCTTTGAGATGCTTTTGCACCTGTACCCACAAGCACTATTTCATCTCTGATCTCTGTAGTATTAAAATAACCTTGCACTGTTAACTGAATTGTAGATGAGGCAGAGTAAATAAGGTGTATTTTAGCATGTTGTATAAACCTAGTTTGTTGACAGTTGCCTAGTTTCCCAGTTAGCTCTAAACACATTTGTTTGGGCAGGTTTTGTACCTCTCAGTGTCAGCCAGAAATTCCATTTAACCTTTTTTTGTGTTAATTCTTTACACAGGCTGAGCAGAATGCAAGACTTCAGATGGACCACAGCACACAGTTTAAGCACCCTTTATTCTTAACTTGAACTGATGATGAGATGCATTGTTTTTATACTCCCACTGAAGTGCAGGCTTTTTAACCTTTCACTTTTGCAAGACTTTTGTGTCACTTATTTTCTCCCATGAGAAACTATGAACTCTTTACAGTAGGAAGGGACTGGTGACACTGATAAATTCTTACAATATATCTGCATGCTCTTCCCAAACACTTCTACTTAACACAGAGGAAATAGCTCTTTTGCCTTTTCTTCTCTTTTCATCTAGCACATGCCTTTTCTTTCAAGAAAACTTACTATACTGGCTGAAATGATTGGAACTCACCCATGAAGCTACCAAAGATAAGCTCTAAGATAGGTGTATCAAAATCTGCTTTTGCATAGTTTTGCTTTTTCTTTTTACTGAAACAAAGAGCTCAGATTCTTACAAGAGACACCAAAATTGTCAGATACAAATTTTTCCCCACATTTGAGATAACTTAGATTTAGCTCAGTTTGCTTGTGTTCCAGTTCAAGCTTCCTTACCTGTTCTTACGCATTATGAGGAATCCCGTAACTAGCACAGTGTGCCAGTGCCATGATCCTGACATGCATGCTGCTATTCTGACCAACTGCCTTAGGAGAGCATTGGTTTTAAGTAAGTTAAGAAAGAAAGAGCATACACTTAAAATGATCTCCAACTCCTTCCCAGGAACACCAGAACAATAGGAAACTTCCATTTTAGTGCTAGCTTTCATTTGCATTGGTCCTAAACAATCATATACATTTCAAAACAAGAAAAGGTTGTCTGAAATTTAAGGTAAAATATGCACAATCCGAGTTTTCCCCAGCAAAGTCTCTGGGGTTAAAAAGCTTTCATTCAGAAAAACTTATCTGGAACACACAGCAGCCACAAGGGCAGGACCACCCCTGCATTTTCTTTTGCCTGCAAATCAAATGTGTCTTACATGACTGCCATACACAGCTGATAACTAAGAACTGAGGCGGCCAATGCTCTCATGAAAGCAGAAAGGCAGCTTGTGCTGGAACAGTGTTGGCTAGAGCAGGGACAAGCAGCTGCAAGAGCTGCCACACCACACCTTGTGAAACAAGGAACAAAGACCATATTGTGGTTACCCTCCCCTCTCATCCCAGTGTCTCAAAACAGAGAGTTCTGACCTGTCCAATCAAGACTACCAAGCCTTTCTTGGCCTTGTGCCTTCTCCCTGATCTCTGACTTCAGGGAACGGAAATGGGTGGGAGAACCATGGCAGAAATTCAGTTTGCAGGGGATCCACAGCACAAACAGGATGATCTCTGTCATGGTCTTACTATGCTAGATGTATTTTCCCCTCTACTGCTTACTTCTCTTCTTCAGAGTGTTTTCCTCCCCCCTGAATCAATCCTGCACATTCTCCTGCTGCTTCTCTGATCATCATCATAGCTCACTTTCATTAATTCTGTTTGTCCTTCTTTTGTTTTTGTCTCTACCAACAAGTAGAGGGGTTTATTTACCATGTGTTTTGCAAGCCATGGATCATTCACTGTGAACACCACATCCTTCTCTGAAGCTCTCTTTTGCCCATTCAAGCTGTGAGCTCTGGGACAAAGATATGCATGCTGTGCTTGTCCAGCGCAGAGGACAGCATGGACCTTAGATTACCTTCACACAAGTAAACTACCACACATATTTTCAGGCAATTCCAGAGCCGAGTGTCAATTTACCATGTTAGAAGCCAAAGTCATGCCATTTAAACCTTTTTTGCTTGAGCAAATGTTTGCCTTGTCAGGGCAAAGACTTCCTTCAGGAGTTCCTGGCTCTGAGTGCCATCCCTGTGGCATCATGTCCACACAGGACCAGGTACTGCATCAGGGTCCTCTGTCTTGCCACCCACCCTGAGAGCACAGATCTGCAGGGTGGTAGAAGTAAACAAAGCCACCTGACCTGTTTTCACATTTCAAGATCTAATGAACTCCCTCTAAGGACATTTAGATGACTAGCCAAGAGAACATGACAGTACTGATTGGCATGTCTGATCATCATACAACTGAGAATGAAAAGGCATCATCTTGCACTGCCTTGGTCCAGAGTAGGCAAAAAGTATAGAGGGAAACGGGACATTTGGCTGGAGCATCGCTCATTGACCTTTCCTCAAAGTCATCTGGTAGCATGAATTTGCCCAAAGGCAGAATTTGCTGTATGCAGTGGGATAAAATAGCTGGAAACCAACCCCGGGAAAGGAAAGAGCAGTGCTGCGGATGGCTGTGAATTTAGACACCCCAGCTCTGAAGGACTGTTCAATTCCCTCCTTACTAGCACCATCTTAAAGTATTTGGCAGACAGATGTCCACTGCCTTGAAACTTTCAAAACACATTTCAGTGAAGTGATAGGTCACTAGAGAGCTGCTGTGGCCTACATAACCTGAAATAAGCTCCAAAAGTAAACTCTGCTGTCATCTGAAATTTCTATCATTAAGTTAATCAAAAATGTCCATTCATTTCTACAGGAATACAATATGAGTTAATAAATCCACCGAGACAGGCTAGTCAAGAGACTGTGCATATAGGACATGTCAGAGGAACTGAAGTTGGCTATGATCTAGATTCACAAGGGCTGACAAGAAACCACAAAATGCCAGAGCAATGTACAGTAATCCTTAAATTAAATTCATCTTTCAGCAGAAAAACACATTAAGCATGGTAATTCAATGATAAAAGAGGCAGGCCAGAACAGGTTCAAATGCTGAATATTTCACAACATAACTTAATTAAAGCAGGAGTGTGAGGCTGTTAATCGCTTTATAATAGTTCAGCTTGAAATGAGGTCTGATGTGAATGCCCATATAGTTTATTTGTTTATATTATTATAATCACAACATGTTACAATGTAAATATGCAGTTTTCACTCGTCTTTATTGTGGTAGCTCTTTTCTCCTTTCAATCCTCCTGTCTTTGTGCAAGTATGCAAAGGAAAGAACTGGGAGGAAGGGTCATAAATTTAGGTCAGATCAGATGATTCAGTAAGTCTCATGTGGGTTTAAGTCTTATTAATAATTTTAATACATTCTTCCTTGACAACAATGATTTTAATCACTGCTCCTTTAACGTATAATGTGACGTAAAAATACACAGACTTTTAAAGGAATGGAACACGCTTCTTGTACAAAGAAGGTAAATAATGTCACCCTTTGGAAATTACAGTTCATAACCTAGGACAAAATACAAAAATACATTTCAAAGTACATATACAAGTGTACTTTGTTGCATAACTGCATCATGCTATCCTAAGTGTATAGAAATACATTATTGAAGTAAAAATCACATTTTTAATACAAATATATTAATAAGTGTGTAGTTATAAATATGTTACACTCATGATACAATTACTATTAATATTTTGAAGGTCAGGGTACAGAAGATGTCATGCTTGTGCATAAAGATACTGAGGTTTTCTATTGTTCGATAGCTTTTATAAAGAAAAAAAGAAAAAAGGTTGCTCGAATTTTCTGAGCAACAATGGCAATGAAGACTGACTTTTAGTGTCTTAAAAACAAAGACATCAGCATTAAAGAATTATTTTAAAAAAGTTGAGAAATATACATGTCCATGCTTGTTATGAGTAGCACTGATTTTTAACTGCTTGAAGCCTTATTATTAGCAATGTCATGTGAACCAATTCCAGCTTCATGCATTGCAAAATATATAAATATGTTTGAAAGCAGCATTCAAAGAAAATTCATAAAATGAGAAATAGAGGCCAGACACACCAGCTGAGAATGGACGCAACTGTGAGCTGGTCATGACAAATAATTAGCATAAGTTACAAGTTGTTAACTTTAGACAAAAGGGCAAAAGTGTTGAAATTATAGAAAAAAAAAACTTCAAAAGTTGAGAGTGCTGTAGTTACTTCAAGTAACTTTCATAAACATGGTAAGCGCATTTTCTGTGGCAAGAGTTGTAAAAATAGGAATTACTGTCCTGGAGGCAATCTTTGTTAAACCAGTGTAGCTTTACAATTAAAAAAAAAACAAAAGCTGCCTAGTATTAACCTCTGAGGGAAGCTCAGCACCCCTCAAGTATTGCAAACCCCATCTCCGACATGCTGTTGTTGAAAACCTTGCCAGCAACTCTGGGAAAAGAAATGAACATGCCTAAAATCATCCTTGCTGGCTGTGTCAAAGGCACATGGGTGACATCCATGTCCAGGTAAAGCTAGCACTGAGCCTCACACAGGACTAGCTGTGACAGAAGGGAAGATTTTCAAGGCAACATAGGAAGGATATGGTACTTTACGAGAACTGAAAACGAACTCAAGTTGGATAATCATTAAATTGGAGAAATTAAAAACAGAAGCATGAATAAGAGAAGCTATTAAGATTCACAAAAGTCATAATGTCCTGCGAATGCCATGGCTTGTTACACCAATGCCCCCCATATTTAATACTTAAATGTATAAGTATGTACACAAGCTTATACATATACATTGTAACGTGTTGGGGTGATAGCATGTGCTCTTGTGCCTGGGGCAATAGTGAAGTGTGTAAATGTCTCAGGTTAACACAGGCCTTTGGTCTGCTGTTGG
>JBCJKH010050099.1:0-13568 GCA_039877255.1 Loriculus beryllinus | reverse complement strand
GCCTGTAACCTTCCATTCCAACACTCCAGTCATAGGAGCCATCCCACCATGTTTCTGTGATGCCTATTATATCATACGCCTGCAGATGCGAACACATCTTTAATTCCTCTTGTTTGTTCCCCATACTACGGGTGTTTGTACAGAGGCATCTGAGCCGAGCTCCAAATGAAGCTGATTCATTGGCTGGAGTGGCTGGAATATCTCTACATTGCTCCAAGCATTTATTATAGGTGCTGGCAACTGACTGGGAGTGTTGGGATGGAATGATGCCCTCCTCCCCCAGCACATCTAGTTTAAAGGTTTGTTGACCAGTTTGGCAAGCCTCTTACCAAAATAGCTTTTCCCCTTTGCTGTCAGACCAGCTCCACCAGCCTCCAGTAGATCTGGCCTCTCCAGTCGAGTCCCATGTTCTAAACACCCAAACCCCTGGCTATGGCACCACTGTTCTAACCATTTATTAACCTGCCAGATCTGCCTCTTTTAAAGGACTGGAATAACACAGTAAGAATTGCAGGTTTAAAGGCAATAACATTTGAAGACTCTGAAAAGTTACTCAGTAATAGTCCAGAAATAACAGTATTTAATCAGTCATTTAAATTTTAAGTGCAATACCCCAATTCAAGATTCATACAAAGGAATAGGCTTGGAATGGAAAAGATGTGATTTTATAGAAAATAATTTGGATCACTGTGCTGGATAAAATGAAGACTATCAGTCTATTCAAGCATGAGGAAAAAATAACCTACTCACATTATCTTTGTATTCTTTTTTTGCTAAAGCAATACAGACACCAGCTAACAAAAGTTCTCTTGCATTTACTGCCTTGAGCCTTCCCGTGACAGTCCAAACGAGACAAGCAAATAGCAGTAGGAAAATGGTAACGGTGCACCATAACCAAACAGGTGAATAAAGTCATTGGAACTTGCCCTTGTCAGAGGTGCAACAATGTGACCAGAATTGCTGTATTTCCTGGCAAGAACAGAACTGTCCAGACTGTACCAAGCATTCACATACTCCTTCTGTCCATTAAACCATTAAACCACAGAGGTAAGGAGACTAGATCATCCTGGTCTGCAGCCAAAGGCAACAGGATAATAAATGGTATGAAAAGCTATTTGTGGCAGGTTGGAGTGCTTTAAAACCTGAGAACATCTCTGATGAAGGACAACCCTGCCACTTTTCCGCTGTGGACAGTTCTATACCACGCAGCTCCAAGTATGGAAACAGCAGCAACCCTGTTCACGTCTGTAACTGCTCATCTGCTGGAGTACAACACATCGCTACTGCCTGAAATTACAAAGCACCACACCACAAAACCACAGGCTGCAGACTTAAGCTGAATTATTAGATTTATAGATAGATGTATATACAAATTCTATAAAAAAATATGTATTTTTCAACCTCATACAATTCATCACAGCCCATTCATCCAGCCTGTCCAGATTGCTCTTCAGGGATACACATATATAAAAATAAATATTTATAGATTTATAGCTTAGGACACAGCCAAAAGGAAAGCAGATGTTTAAGAAGCAGTGTCATGCGTCTAAGGTGGGTATCATGATCTATTCACCTCCAATGTTACAAAAGCCAAGCTGGCCACAGGCTCATCAAGACACTTAGTATGTCAGCTGGGAAACAAGCTGCTTGACAAGGCTTTTCTCTCTGTGTGAAAGAAATGGTTGTGACATGCTATTGTCATCTGCATTCCTGTCATCACTTGTTTGTGCTGCTTCATCCATACCTAATACTTCTTTTGGATCTTAGTGCACAACCTGGGTTGTTAGCATCAGGAACCTTTCCTTGCACTTACTACAATCTGAGCTTTTATTGCAATACCTTGAAATGCATTTCTTATTTCAGAGCTGTGGCTATATTAGCTGACTTATACCACTGCATTAAATACAAATAAACCAGTATTGTACAGTCTAAGCCTGTTTACACTATCTGTCATTTAAACCCCTGGTACTGAGAAAGTCTATAGTGTTTCTGTGTTGGAAGAATTGAAAACTTAGCCTCAAGTACAGGAAAACATCAAAAAAGAAAGATGGAAAATTAGTATTTATATACTACATGTAAACATGTGCCATGCTTTAAAGAGCTGTGAACACTGGCTGCGGGATTCTTCTCTATCCTTACAAATTCAATCCTGCTTTTTAATTTAAAGGTCAAACTGTACATGAAAGTCTGCAAGATTTCAGGTCTTGGGGGCCAGAGCAGTTCTCCTTTAGCATCAAACAACAGAACAAACCCAAACCACAATCTCACTGGTTTGGAAAACCACCAAGGTTCACCAGCTCTGACAACAGCATGTTAATACACAGCCCTATGGGCACCCATCAGAATTTCATATTTTTTAAGCTGTCTACTCATGCATAACATGAATATTTATTCATCCATCACTGGTTGTTTGCCAGAGATTTATTTTAAGCTCCTTGGTTCTGGTGTAACAGATATTTTCTTCCTCTTCCCATCTTTGTCTACACTGTCTGACACTGTCAGCATCTTTCCCTGAGAAAGAAAATTAGAACACCCCACAAAACTCAACACAAATACCCCCAGCAATATTAATGGAAGAACAGAGGAAGATTAGTAAAAATATCTTGTGACCATCACAGTTCTTTACTCAATGACATAAAATGAATTAGAAAAAAATATAAGCATATCTTAAGGTCAAAAACCTCTCATAAACCAGCTGACAAATTTGTCATTTTGTACACCACAAAACTGAGTTGAAATAAGGTACTCAGTCATATTTCCATCAAAACTTGCTGGTGTTTTACTTAGGGCAGAGAAACTCAAGCATTTCAGTATGTAATACAGTATTTTACACAGTTCATTTGGAGTTCAGAATAGTTTCTGCTCTTTTATACTTTTTATGGGATAGACTTTGAAATTGCATTTCTCAGTTTGCTGTTAATATCCACATCTTGGTCTGAAGAGTTTATTCTCTGCTTCATGCACATGTGTTGCTCCCATTAATGCTAATGAAATCGAGTTAAAACGGAGCACTGAGGGAGAAAAAAAGCACTTGCTAATCCTTTATAACCTTACCACAAAGAAAAGTGATTTGTAAACCATGTGAACCCAAAGATCAGGTACAATAGCTGCTGACTACTGTGCTTGAGAGTTACAGGTTATTCCTTGAGTGCTGGGAGGAAGAAAGGATAAGCCATGAACTACAAAAGCAGGACTCTTCAGTAACAGGTGGCTATTGACTGTAAAACCCAGTCAATGACTGGCTTTTTTACAGTGGTACAAGTGGCCCCTGAACTGCCAACCTCGATTCAACTCTTGCAGCACTAGTAAAAACCAGCACGACCTCAGCTGTGCCCAGCCTGGAGAAGAAAAGGCAGAGCCTCCTACCATGACCATGTGCTGCCCCACTGCTCTCCCCACAGAGCCCAGGAAAGGATGTTTGGGCTGGGTTTTGATAATAGACAAGGTCTTTCTTACATTCATGCTCCACGAGGAGTGCTTTCTTAGCTATTTGCTGTGGGTGCCTCGTTAGGGCAACCCAGATTAAGAAAGGCCAGAATCAGCTCATACAGAGATCTACGGCTGATCTAATTGCCTGATCATAACATTATTTGCTGAAACGGGTTCTGACTATAAAAAACAAGGGTTCAAACTTCCATTGAAACATTTTAAAGTATTCCCTATATACTGTAGAAATAACTGATGGGGAGAGCCTCTAACTGAAT
The DNA here is from genome assembly GCA_039877255.1 of Loriculus beryllinus. NCBI lineage: Eukaryota > Metazoa > Chordata > Aves > Psittaciformes > Psittacidae > Loriculus > Loriculus beryllinus. Next base: position 9,864 of record JBCJKH010050099.1, on the reverse strand, counting down.
ACTATCCATCAATGCCAATATAAGAGAGAATTAAAACTGACAGTATTAGAGCTCTGTGATTAATTTACTGCTTTGTAATCAATCTTGCCTGATTTGTTATCCAATATAGTTTTTTCCCCAAATAAGAAAGAGATGGAGAGCAATTATAAGTGTAATAATCCATATGTTCATTCCCTATAACAATTCATCAGACATTGGAATACTCATACAAGGCCAAAAATTAGAGATATTTGTCAGCGTCTCTCATTGTTTCTCATATTATTACTTCAAAAATCATTGTCAAATGTTACAGCTTTTACCTTTCTAAAAAATATTTGACATAAAAATTCTGAATACACATGAATAAAGACTTAGAATTCCTGAAATGCAGAACTTGAGCCCTGGGTAGGAAATAGTGAAAATAAATCAAGAGTTTGCAGGTCTCTTTGAAAATCATAACATTGCACTGCAAGGGTGAAACTCTTGCATCCTTCTGCAACAAGACAAGATGTATAAAAGAGTTTAGAGAGTTCTTAAACATATGGTAAAAGTTTAGGAATAATAAGAAATGAACTAGATAAGACACGTTTCTAAAGGGCATCACCTAATCTCAGCATGCTGAGGGTTATATTTCCCCACAGGTACGCCATGGCTTTATAGAAGTCCTTTGCAAAACTGAATCTCAGGACACAGCTAGCTGCAGTGACAGAAAGCGTTTCTCAAGCATAATTACTGGACATTACTAGAAACAAGTCATACAACGATATGGACCAGGAGCCTGGCTTTGTGTTACAATTTCCATGTCACTTGCAGTTTAGTTTTAAACTACAAGTGAAAGCAAACACATTAACTTGCTGTAAGCTCCATCAGTCAGTTCAACCACAGACACCTTGCCCTTAATGCCGTCTATAATCCATGAGGCTCAGCAGGTTTCTGAGATGCAAAAGACCTTTTAATGCCCCTGGGCTTCACTCACATCAGTATCAAAGGGGAAAAGGTGCAGCATAAATAGGGCTGTTTGGGATGCTCTTAGGTGCTGAGATGAATTATCAGTAATAAGCAATAAAACCTGCAATTACCTTTCACAACCAAGCTGCCCGTGCTGCTTGCTGTCCCAAAGTGGTTTGTTGCCACACAGGTGTAACTTCCCGCATCGGATTTGGTAACGTTGACAATCCGGAGGCTCCCATCATCCAAAACAGTGATTCTGGAAAGATAGCAGACACAAAAGTTTAATGTTTTTAAATCAACATAAAACTATTTTGAGCCTTCATTAATAATTGATGGTTCGAACAACAGACAGTCCGTTGCCCATTATTAAAGAGGGAGTTTAGCTGGCAGAAATCTCTCAGGACGTCATTCATAAATACTGAATGCATCATTTACATGAGCTTTCTGCGTCTTTACTTAAGGGTAACTTTAATTTACACACCAGCAGCTTGTGTAGGTTTTACATGTGTCTGTACTTTGATATTCAGCACTCACCATGACAACCCCTGCAACATGTGGTACGCAGGCTACATCTCAAATTCTCCACGCTCACTGCTTAACAGTGTAAAAGCTTCTGCTGAACAGATGCAATGAAGCAGGTGTTTCATTGCTGCTTTGGCTTTTCAGCAAGGGTACCACGCTGCCAACCTTCCCTTCCGTGCTCCCCAGCTCTCTGCCTGCAGTGCAGCAGCCCATTGGGCTTATCTGCTGTTGCACTTGCAGGTTAAAACAAAATTACCCCATTTCATTCCCATCCTGTCCTTGCATATGTACTCCCAGTCAAAACAGTGCTGTCATCTTCAGCGGTACATATGTCTCAGAGGGTGCGAGGCAGGCAAGGATGGCAGTTTAATCTCCAGCCCTTCCTCTTGCACAAGTGCTGTGTTACCGGTTTTCCTTGTGCTCACAATTTGCTTTGTCTCCTGTGCCATTTTCTGCTCTGCTCCAAGTCAATGAAGACAGAGAAACTGTTCCTGCCCAGTAAATCCCATCAAAACATGAATTACTTGTGCCCTGTAAAAGCATAATCTAAGGAGACTCCAGAAGAACCTTTTCCCCAGGCTATTATCACCTCTTTCAGCAAAATACTTAGTTTTCTGCTCAGTATTAGGTCTTGCAGCACAATTTGCTTTCTCTCTTTCAGTCACTGTCAGACCGGCATTGAAAAACCTTGTATTAATTCCTGCATTCTCCTGCTCAATTATTTCCCAATTTAACTAATTTGAAAGAAAGCAAAGAAGCCTTCCTGCATCCTTAATGGCAATCAGAATCTGTACAACTGGACTGAGAAATGAGGAAGAAAGTTAGCAAACAATCTTTGCACCACTGCAGAAGTGCTCAGATAGCACTTCCCACCCGAGAGGGCTTTAAGAAACAGACTGCACGAATCAGCACAAACCTTGCAGCTATGGGACAGCACTGAGGCAGCTAAATAAAGTACAGAGCAAGACAAGGCATGAACACAAGCACGAAGGACATCAGCCCATGCCAGCCATGGGGCTCCCCAGCTGCCAGCTGCAGCCACTGGGCTGAACCAACATGGTCTGCAGTGAGACTCAGGAGATACCATCTCACAGAAGGGAACTGGTGAAGGTGCTTTTTGTTATGCCATGCTCTGTTGATGGGCACACATGGGCTACTCAGTCCACATGCATAGACCTGCTTAGAAAAATGGGACAGTCTGTCTTTACAACAACAGTACTAAGTGAGGAGGAGAAAGACAGTGCAAGATGTTCCAGCAGCAGCCAATAAATCTCCATCCTGGCTAGCCTCTCCCTGACCTGCTCCTGCAGCAGCACAACAACATGCAGGCCAGCTGCCCAAGACCAGGGACAGAAGTTATATTTCACACATCAATAGCAGTGATATTAATAGAAGTTTCTCAACTGGCTCATAGGTTTCCAAATTGTTGCAGTCAGTAACATTCACTACTGTAATTTATTTTTGCAGGAGTCCAGTGCCATGTATTTGCTTCTGTAGCAGTTGCTCCAACTCAGTAATTGGAAGAGAGTAGTATATAGCTACTTGTCTCTTAGCTTCACTACTATGTTGGCACAAATCAATGCACATATTACATTAAACGTGCAGTGGAGCACAAGACCTGCTACACTGGCCTCCAGTGCAGGAGCCCGGGCAGCAGCAGCACCAGGAGCTCCCAAGAAATTATTTACTGCTGTTATCAATTTCAAGTCTTGGGAAACAACAGTGCCTTTCTGAAAGCTGAAGGTGCCCTTGGCATGCATTAAAATTCAAATCAATATAAACGACAGAACAAGCTCAGCAATATGCTCCAGCTCAAGAAGGACCACCTGGCTCCTGTGCTCCCCTTGCCAGGCTCTGCATTCTCTCCCTGCAGTTGTGCCATCCCAAGAAATCCAGATAAAAGTGATGGTTTAGACTATTTCTGTACAGTTGAGATTTTATTTTCATTTATGTTTTATTTTTAGCCATATGGTTGGAACCTATTTACTGCATAATCTCTTCCATAGATCATTTTAATTTTATCTGTTAATGCAGCCAGCTTTAATTTCAAATTCTAATACCTTTTCTGTCTCTTTCTCATGTTACTGGTTTCCTTCTAGGTCATTTTTATTCCCAGTGTAAAATTAGCTTGTAGTTAATCTGAACTGGATGACTCTAGAGACATCCTTCAGATGAAGACAATTAGTCTACCATCAGCTTTGGCACATCTCAGGGAGCTAATGCTGTCTTTTTTTCCTCCCCTTTCTCAGCAGAAAGCTTTACAATTTACAATGTTTGGCTTTACAATTTGAGCACACAGACATGCTTTAACCCTGGTAACATGATGCAAAGAGTTCAGGTGAGACTTGCACCAAGTTCTCCAAACCCCTTCCCAGAGAGTCTCCATGCATGTTTAATTCCCATATGGTAACGAAATAATTCCCTGCACACTCCTGTAAACCAGCAGCATTAAAAAATCATGCAAGTTAATTTTTTTAAAATAAATCAGACCATTAAAACCTTACTGTGACTCATTCATTAGGAGGCCTTAGGGTTATGTGGCTCTTTTTGCTGAAGGTGCTTTTCTACACTGAATGTTTTGTCCCCTAATTTGAATCCAACGTGTTAGAAATTAACAAGTAATTTATTTAACACTTTGAATTTTGTCACAGTTAGTTCAGAAAGCAGGAAGGACTTTCACTGTTTTGCTAATTCACAAATTTTCTTTGCATACAGATCTGCATTAAGCAAGAGGAGAGGCTCATTTCAGGCCATGAGGGTTCTCAAACTGCTAATTGGCTTGAAAGCAAACATCAACCACCTCATCAACCACTTCTAGCAGTTTGGTTGGAAAAGTTCTGTCAAGACACAGAGTTCAAATTAAATGAAGCACTGCTCAGTAAGCTTTCTTCTTCTTCTGACATACTTCTCCACCCCCAAATGTTTTCTAATAATGCCTAGGAAGATGCAAAACCAAACCATATCTCTGATAGACACATGCATTCAGAACATAATGGCTGCTGAGTGAGGATGCACCTCTCTAAACCAATATAAACTCAAGTTTATATTGGTTTAGATATATACCAGATATATTACTGACCTGGTATCGAATGTTCTGGGTTCCCTGACACCACTAACAACAACAGTGGTAACAACAGCTAAAAATCTAAAATTCCTCTTGCACAGGTTAATGCAACTGCTCTAGTGCAACTGCTCATGGTCACTGCAAATAGCAGAGAAAAATCAAAGAAGATAAAAATACCCATTTGAAAAAGAAAAAGATGATACACGATAGTTTAGCGTCTTTATATAAAGAAAGGTCATCTATTTTAAACATAGCAATTTTAAGTTGGTCTGTGTGTCAACTGGAGATTTCAGTCCCATGGAGAGCAGAGACACATCTGAAATTAGGAGATAAAAGGATTGTTTGTTTCCTAAACTGAAGCTTTGGGTTCTACCCCAGGAAGAGCTGACCTTGTCAGTATTTTGATCAAAACTCTTCTGGGGACAAAGAACCTTTAAAAATGCTGAAAACATTCTTCCCTAGCACTCTCTGCTACTGCAGCAGCAAATGTAAAAAGCTGCAAACTGAACACTTTGCATCACCCTAAAGAGACCTGTTCCTAACCAAGAGGTACAGAGATTCCATAGCAGTTTCTTGTTGATGCCACATTTCTGATTCCCGCATGTGCCCTTTCCCAGCTCTGCAGGTGTGAATGCATCTTAAGGCACTTGTCTATTTAGTTGTCAACATCCTTGAGAAGTACATGAAAGAAAGACAAGTCATTATGGATGACCTATATATCTAAGTGTATGCTGCAGTTGCACAGAGCTCTGCTATGAAAAGATACCCAAGCTACCTAGAAAGGACCCACACTTTAGCATCATGGCCACATCAGCACAGTCCTCTGCTGAGATCAATACAGCAACACTAAATCACCCAGTGTCTCCAGCAGCAACTGGAGATGGATGGAAAAGGTCAGGCAGACCTGAAGCAGTATGAGGAAAACCAGCAGTGCATAATCATTTTGGTCTGATCTATTAGCACTTATTTTTCGGCTCATGATGCATCTGCTGTATCTGTTAAGTCTCCCATCAGCAGGTTGTGTTATCTGCAACCCCAAATTAAGCACAACATCTGATTCATGCAGCTCACCACAGCATTCTGCACTGCTGGGCAGAATTCCCAGGAACAGATAAATATTTCTCAGCCAGTAACATATGCATTTAGGTATAGAACTTGTCCTGATGAGAACAGTTAGAGTTTTATCACTGACTTTGTGAAAACAAGATCAAGCCTTTATTTGGAATATAAACAATGACTGAAAACTGCCAAACTCCCAGAGCACATCATAAAACAGAGTGTCAGTAATTACATCCAGCCCATCTCCAAGGAAATCTGACCTGTGGGTGCCTGACTGTATCTAAAAGCATGCCTGCGACCTGCTGCTCAGCTTTGACCTCAAGCTTTGAAAGAATGCTTGCCTAAAAATCCTAGACTTACGGTACCTACTGTAATATCTTGCACTGTTGTTTCATTAAAAGAAAATCTGTGCGGGTCCAGGAGCCACACACCTCAGCACCACAAAGCCAGGGGATGTTCAACCTCACCTGCACCTTGCAGTTGCCTGATGAAAACCTTTGCAGAGATGAGAAGCAGGTCCATGTGCTAACCTTTTCTTTGTGAATTATTTTCTAACTCACAAAGCACAAATATTACCAGCAGAAGATCTGCACCAGGCAGATGATACTGCTGGTATCCCTCAATATCTTCTACACAGCTTGCCCTCTATTTTTCTGTTCAGCAGATGGAAGCAGACTACAATGCAGTGAGACTACAAATGCAGTGCAAGTGGCAGGTTGTGCGTGCGATGGTAGTGATCTTCCCAAGGAAAGCAGCGCAAAAGAGGCAGCACAACTATGGGGCTGCAGGTTAGAGCTCCAATGTTTCTTTGGAGCAAAGTAATCATAATTATAAAGTAACCTCTATTCCTCTCAAATGGTTTTATGAGAACTGCTGTAATTAAATAAGGTATGTTGTTTCTTATCTGATAATGTTAGCATTTTAATTTATGAAATACAAGCACAGCTACACTTGCTTTCACTGCTGATTAAACACATGCATCCCAAATATTTCATGCTTAGCCAAGTGAATATATATATTTTTTTCCAAAGGAAACAATGCTTAGAATGTCCAATACTTTTTCTATTACAGGGAGAAAAGGTGCCTTACAGGAAGCATTTGAATGAATGTCAGTTGGAAGAAATACACAGAGTGTAATTTGAGATAAAACTACCATTGATCCCTTCGTGTACAGCCTTTGTGGCAGTGGTTGACATGGCTATTGAAAAGAAACTGTCATGCCAGAGTTCTTCTAAGAGATAATCCATCTTCAAAGAGAGGATTTAGGTTAAATGTACCTGTGAAAAACTATATTTCAGCCAACATGATGAATGGCCTATTGTCCATCCTCCGGTTCCTTGCTTGGGCTGAGGAGGATTGGAAGCAGAGGAAGGAGCACCAGACAGACCTGACTGCAGCCTCAGCAGTGGATTTGGTCAATCTTTTCCTATAGTTCTTAGGCAGGAATATCTAGAGCAATTTTTAGCCTCACAGCAATTTTTTTCACACCACAACTCTCCTGCAAATGTAAATGATTCCAGGCAATTACATTATTTATCAAATTATTTTATCGCAGGTCTTTGTAGCAGTTTATTACCTTTTTAATAATGCTTCCGATGCAATGAGGCAGGGACTGGGATTATTAAAATGACCTCATAAATGCAGCACTAGCCATTAGGTTATTTCAGGAAAATACAGTGAAATTTAGAAATACTCACAGGTTTGGCTGAAAGGGAGAACTTACTGCTCAGAGCACAGCCCTCCCTGAAATCAGGGGCACTGCTCATCAGTACCTGCTTCTCACTTGAAGAATGGGCTGGTTTGGAGTATGGCCAACAGCTAATAATTCCTCTGGCCCTGGGATGCTGCCTTTGTGTTTGACTACAATGTTGTGTTAATAAATAACAGTAAGGTCAGAGCTTTCCCTGCTTCATAACATTAATCCTTACTGAAATATATGCCGAGGTCAAAGCTGACTTCTTGTCACCCTTGGTGGTCCCTTGGTTGTCCCTGGTGTGCAGGAAGGAAAGAGCCAGGACAGAGTCCTGATCCTAACCCCCACCCAGCATCCTGTCATGCTGTCTGAGACTTCCCTCATCACACCGATAACCAGACAAAACTGCTGAGCATCCCCCCTTAAGAGGACAGGGCTTTCTAGGCCTGGGCTTTGCCCACATCCTCTTACTCCAGATGTTTCTGAAAGTGGGTGAGAAAGGCATGGTGTCCACACTGCCAGCAGTGTGAGGCATCAACACATCCTGAGGGCTACGGTCAGGCCAGCAACATAAGCAAGGATGGGACAAGCTGTGTTTGTGTCTAACAGCTGTTAGGATAAGTCTGGGTGAAATGCAGGACAATACTGTCTGCTGGATCAGCAGTACAGTGGTTTCCACTTGATTGTCCATCTAAATTCACAACTGATACTGACAGCCATAATGCACAGGCAGTCTTCTACTCATTAGCAACTTCTTGTCCAAGTCCTGTTAGGTTTGATTTAGACAACCACCTACAGCTGCTTTGGCACTTATTTGTCTATAACTACTTGTCTTTTCATGGTTCACAGAAAAGCCTGAGCTAATTTAGAGCCTCTGTCAAAGCCCATTTAATTTAGTGCATGTCTTTCTCTTGGTGAAAGCAGGCATTAGATAAGGCCTTCCTTATACATAGCAATTGGCAGGTATCTTAACAGCAAATTCTCTATAATTAATTTTCAGGTAAGAACTATATTGGCTCAAAATAAACCAAGGTAAAACCCTGTTGTACTGACTTCAGTACAACATTTCCCACAAGCTTTGCTGCAGATACATTTCTAATGAAGCTGAAGAACCTGAGAATGAAGTGTCTGAACTCCTGAGGTTGTGGGTTGCACAACTACGTGGGACTGCTGGGCTATGTGTTGTGGGAGTGCTCCTCAATCTGTAAAATACATAGATATTGTCCAAGGAAAGACACTGGCTGGAGAAGGCGCTGAGGAACATCATCTTTGCACCATTATTACTGGTACAACGGGGTCACAGAGGACACACCAGGAGGTTTAGTAGTAAATTACGGTAACTGTGAATTGGCTAGACATCCGTGGTGCTCAGAATTTGGGTTCATTTTGGCATTTTCTGTGCACTGGGAAAGGAAAAAAAAATGGAATTAAAAAAGGCAAAAAAAAAAAAGCAAAAAAAGAATTAAAATCAATCTTCTGGAAGGTCTCCCAGGTAATAGCTGCTCTTACCTTGCTGCATTGAAAAATAGAGTACTCCACTTTTTTTTCTTTCTTAATTTTCAATATTGATCTCTGAGAAAATGCTAAGAACACTTCTTCCAGAGATGTGAACAGTTGTATGTAAACATGTTTCCATCTGGGACTTTTCATTTACAGGCTAGCTAAGCATGAAGAGTTAAAGGTAAGGAGACTATATATTGCAATTGTTTCATAAAACCCTGTAAATATTTTTCTAAGGAGAGTGAGAAAAAAAGAACATACTTTGCCCAGATAAGTATTTTTTTTAGAAAATAGCAGGGGCTCCTTCGGCAACATCAAACAACACAGCACCACGGAATTCAGTATCAGCTTTAACCAGTCATGGGTCTGGCATCCTAAGTTCCCCCCCAATTTTCTTTTCCAACAAAGTATTTATCTGCAGTGATGGAGCAGTCCAAATAAATAATACTGCATCTAGCCTGTATTAATAGCTATAAACACAAAAGCTATGTTTTGTCTTCATCCTCTCTTTTTGTCCATGAATTTTTAAGACAAGCCTGGAAGTGACAAAACCTCATCCTGAGGGATTGGGGCAGTGGGAGAGAAAGCATTTACTGCTATTAGAGACTTCATGTAAATTGCTTAAAGATGCCTACAGTCATAACTCAAATATAAAAATATCCCTAGGTTATCTAAGAAGAACAGTTTTCTACAAAATATCTTTCTTTAGGGATGCTGATAATGGGAAGAAACAAATGAAAACCAAATACAAACACTCCTAGGGACCCTGAAGGAAATGAGTAGGCTGTGGTGAATTTCAAATAATAGAAATCTTTTGCCTTCTCTCTCATACCACTTTTTTTTTCACTACAAGCAAAATTAAAATAAATACAGTGAGAAAGACCATGTCATGAAAACAAATATTTGAGGAAGCAGATTTGAGTAAAGCAAAGAAAAGCTTTCATTCCTGAGACATAAGGCAATGATAATTTGAACTATATGGGAAGATTTCTCAAGAATAGAAGGGTCCAGCAGTGCAAAGAGTCAATTTTCCTTTGATTTTGGTGGGAAATGAAGGCCATCCCCCATGGGAAACTGCCCTTTTGACACAACTCTT
>JBCJKH010050093.1:0-22665 GCA_039877255.1 Loriculus beryllinus | reverse complement strand
CAGGATGCCGTTGTCCCTCTTGGCTACCTGGGCACAAGCTGGCTCATATTCACCTCTGTCAATCAGCACCCCCAGGTCCTTCTCTGCTAAGCAGCTTTCCATCCACTCTTCCCCAAGCCTGGAGCATTGCACGGGGTTGCTACGGCACAAATGCAAGACCTGGCACTTTGCCTGTCCAGATCCCTCTGCAGAGCCTTCCTATCCTCCAGCAGACCAACACTACCAGCCAACTTGCACTGCCATGCACTGCCAGACCTGGACCTTCCGTGGCTGTCACTGCCACAAGGTGCCTGGGTCTGATGGAGAGCTTAGCTCCTACCCTTAACGCAGCATATCTTATTCTTCAAGTATTTTTTTAGCTAAATCCTAGAAATCCCCCTCTGGCTGCGAAAAGCATGTCTGCAGTCACCAAAATAGCTGGCCCTCCATGATGAGACTGTATAACATCTTCACCATCCCTGCCTACACCTGGCAACCAGTAAAAGCCTGTTGTGTTTTTGAAAATACCTTATCTTGTTACAGCTGAGCTATTTTCTGAACCACCAGGACCCCTCTCTAACATGATAGGTTTTGGAGCAATGCAAGATGGGGTCTAAAGAGTTACCCCTGATGATTTGAGCCTTCCCAGACAGCAATCACAAAAGAAGGTCTCTTGTTTCAACCCTAACAAAGAGATCAACAGCACGTCACTGTGTTGCAGAAGATAAATTAAGCAGAAATCCACTTCAGGATTTCTGAGATCAGCCTTGTCTCTGCCAGCAAAGTCCCCATGGGACCACACAGTGCCTTTTACTCTTGCTGAGCAAACCCTGCCTACAAGCACTAGGAACGAGGAATTAGTGCTCGTCTGTTTAACGGTGACCACAACACACTGCTGAGGTCAGCTCTCCAGAGGTTTGGGAGCTTCTTGTATGCCTCATCTTGCAAAAAGTGTGACAAACCTTCATGTCCATTTCCACAACGACGATGTCTTTGAGTTCCAGGTTGTTCGATTGCTCAGGTGTGACCTACATGCTGCCACGCTTCAAGTAAATACAGATCAGAAGCCGAGTCCACACTCAGACGTTCCCTCACTTAAATGATTCAATAGTAGGACTGGCTGGAAATGCCCATTTTACAAATGATTTTAAGATTTTATAATCTGGTTTAGTTCTGTCTCAGTGCAAAATCTGAACCTTGGAACATTTTACTGAGCACAACCTACTCACTGACACTACAGTAATCTCTATTCTGGTCAAGGCATTCACCTGGGATGTTAAAGCATAGAATCCAGTCACTGTGCTGCTCTTTATAGAGAACAGCTCTGGACAGCTGTCTATTCCTTTTGCAACCTGAGCCAGGGCAGCATCAATGGCTGAAGTCTGGCTGAACTACATCCACTCCTGACAAAAACCTTTGAGCCAAACAAATCATTTATTTGACAAAGAAGAATTTTTCTGAAAAATTTCTGACCCACTCTGATCTGTGGTTTTCTTACAAATTCACCTGAAGGATGCATTTTTACGCAGAATCAGCTGGAGTTCACTCAACCTATAACTAAACAAGAATAGAACAACTCAAACCACTACTTTCTGTTTCTATGGTTAACAGCAGCACCCATTACCAGGGACTGAAATGATAAGGAGTGCCATTAATCATACTCACTGCACCAGCTGAGCACTCCTACCAGGAGTGAATTTCAACCCCCAGCCTTATGCCTTATTATCTGAAGTAATATGGAACATGATGGGTCAGTGATCATCATATTAGCCCCTCAAAAGCTTACATGATTCTTCCTCACAGTAACTCCTTGACTCTATAAGATCTCTTTTTATTAAAATTGCTTATAGCAAGTCAACCAAACTATCATTAAGCAGTCTTGAATTTGATGTGATTTTACTGTGTAGCACAAGGAAGAGCCTAGAAGTTGCTCTTACAGACGCCTTCAAGATTATTCTTAATATTAGCTACCATTTCTCCCTCCCTGGCTTACCAAGAGCATACAGTGGAATGTGCAATTCCTTCCCAGAGAACCAGACAGAGCACCATTGGTAATCTTGAAGTGATTTCTTTCTTCTGATTTTCCTATTTGTAACTTGTGTGATGAGCAACAACTGCTGCCAGAAATCTAATTTTCCAGGATGGCTAAGCTTGCGGCAACAAGGATTTGAACTGCTGGTTGTACGGAGCAATGGCTATTCTAAGTTTAGAGGAAAAGCACTATTATGGAATTTCACCGTATGTACCTGCATGCAGAACACTGATTCAATAATCTGACTCCTTTCATAAAGGACTTGGTGTTTCCAGACACAAAGGAAACAGAAAACATGAGAAACAGTAAAATAAATGGCCTGAGAAAAATCAAGTCTGAGTAGAGCTCTCTTATTTTATTCTTTAATATCATCTGCTTGCTGTTACAATGTATGCCTTTGCTCTGGGATCTCTGGTTCTGGACTGTGCTGCATCAAACATGCTATTAATTAGCAATGCTCACTGAAGGCTATTTTTGTTCTGCACCACTCATATTTCATTTTGGGTGTATTCCTATATTAGTGGCCTTGTGCAAAATTGATTTGTTACTCATGTATATTGCAAGCCAACAAAATCATGATTTGAATACTGTGCCAGCTTGCCTCTTTTGGAAAGCTTTTCCAAAAGTAAGCATGAATTGTCCTGCCCTGCAGGACTAGAGAGGCCTATGAGGGGCTCTGGTCCACAGGATACTGGTGATGACATCCATTATGGATGATAATATTACTGATAATAATAAAAAATTTCCTTTATTGACCCTGGCAAAAATTTATTTAATTAAAGTAATCTTATAAAACTTCTGGAAGGGCAGCAGAACTCCCTGATTAGGAGGTTTTGGAGCAGCTCCATGGTCCCTGGATCACTCTGTCTGCCAACTCCTCGGCACTTTAAGATGTCAGAGTGACCTGGAGGAGCAATCTAAAATAAGGAAAGCTGCTGGAAGTGTAGCACAGCAGCATTGTGGAAGGAAGGTGTGGGGCATGGCAGGTACATGGAGTGAAATGATCTGTCACTTCAGCTAGCACCTCAGGTTTCTGTTGAGCAGAGGACTCTGCACCATCCAAGATTCAGGTTCACATGTATTTGATCACATTTCCTTCCCTTTGGTCTGGACTGCCTAGGAAGTGAGATTAGATGGTTGCAATGGTGCCTTCTGGTTTCAAAAGTTTTGAATCCATGACCTGAACTGCAGTGTATTTCTCATTTGTGTCTGCTCTGTTTTAAATCTAAGACCTCAGTTTTCAGCAGTCACAGTCCTTACTGATTTGCCTTTGTAAACACAATTGCTCACATCCCTATAAAAGATCAGAAACAAAATGGTTTAAATTTTGCTATAAAGTTCCACTACAGGATTTACTTTTACTTTATTCAACAACAGAGCTTTTTAACATCAGTGAAAAAGGAATATATTGTACTCTAGAAAATTGTGCTGTACATCAGAAAGGGAACCTAGAAAGAACAGAGGGCCCCTGGTGTGAGAAACTTATTTCAAAAAGGTGGAAGTATTTTTCAGATCTTTCGCTTTATCACTGACACTGGGTCCCATTCTGCTTAATAAGTACCTTTCATCACTGAAGCCCAGAGAAATGCTTCCTAATTTCAAGCCTTGAATTACTTGCCCTGTAATAAGGGCAATATTTCTCCATCGGCAAGCCAACCGGACTCAGAACTGTTAATCTCCTCAGTATGTAGGGTGCTTGCCTCCACTCAGATAAATTGTATAAATATTTGTAAACATTATAATCTATTTCAGCTGTAGTAACAGTACAATCTGATAAACACAATGTGGTTCCCAGAGATCAATAGAAACCCATAAATATTACAAGCAAATAAAACATACTTTATTCCACATTGACTGAGCTGTGACTAAAACGAGAAAGAAAGCTTCAGGGACGGGCAGACTTGAAAGGCTTGCACTCAAGGGGTATGACATCAATCCTGCCAACACAGGGCAAGAGGCACTGTGCACATACCCATCTGCATGGCGTTGCGGGTCTGGCTGGCTGGCTGCTGAGCTGAATACCTCAAGCAGTTATTCAGCTGTGGAGAGACCGCCTGTAGCTGGGGATGTGTCTGAGGAGCAGTGATAGGAACAACCTGTCTGACAGCCGTGGCAGCATTGGTGTGACCAGCCCCAACAGGATGGATGGCTCCTGGGGCTCCTTTTGTTGCTGGAGCTCCCCCAGCTCCGCTGTTCCTGGGCTGCCCGGCTCCCAGTGGCATCCTGCATGGAGACAAGGCACAGTATAAGTGTGCTGCAGAGACATAGATGCTCAGCCACAATGCTGATAAGCACCCTCAGTTATGTAGGAGCTCAACATGATACCCTCTCAGCTGTTAAAGCAAACTGAGATACAGGTATAAATTTATCTTTACAGGATACAGTTGTAAACATACTGGAAGACATTTTCAGCTCTTTATCCTATGGAAAGACACGCAGGGTAAAAATGGAAAAGATAATTTTTCTCATCACATTTTTTCTTAAGCTACATTGCTGTCTGCATAGTTTCTAGTGAAACCACAAATCTAAATTCAGAAGAAACGGATATGTTCAAAATGTTGTTTCATGTGCCAGAGGCTATTTTACAGGCACTAATGGAGTGATAATTAAAACAGATGCAGACATCTTTTCTTAGGACCAAACCTGCATACAACCCCACAGGGAGAAAAGAAGATGGATAACACCAAATCTGCGTGTGGCTGTTGAAGAGGACTGAAAAGCAGCAGGCTTGGAAGGGCTTGTCTTGACTGAACACTTACCCTATTGATATAACCAGGTCCAGTTTAAACTTGCTAAGAAAATGCAAAAGGAAAGGGAATGCAGCTGGCCTTACTGAAATGGAAATCCAAATGATAATCAACCCCTCTTTCACTGCTCACTTAAACTGTATGCATAGTTTGTATTTCACCTGGGTGCCTGGCAAGACTTCCTATGCAATGAATTCAGCCTGGAGCAGGCCTTGGTCCTCTTACCACTGAGCTAGAAACTCTTTGATCAGGGCAGGAGGATGCTGGGGAAGACAGAAGGGTATCAGTGGGCAAACTCAGTTGTTGCTCAGCAGCTCTTTCTCTGAGTTTCTCACTCAGGTTCCTGAATAATTTCCTTCCCCAGCAGTAGATGCCATGAAACAGAGTGATCATTTGCTGCTGTTTTGCTCTCCTGGGTTTCTGCATGTGCCAAAGTTCTCCTCCAGGAAAGGACAACAGAGGTGATATGAACAGAAAAAAGTGTGGTAGAGAAAATGGAAATGAGACAGTGTTAGCAAGAGAGGAGAGGATAACAGAAAGGGTAGAAGACCAGTCAGTGGGGTATGGGATTGTGTGAATTTCCATGGCCCCAAAATCTTTGTGGGAGAGGAGAAGGGCAGAAAGAAGGAATATACTGAACAATCTGGTCCCATTTAGAGGACATGAAACACAGAAGAAGAAACCCTAAGAGTGGAAGGGGAAGAGCCAGAAGACTGAAATTCTGATGGAAAGAGACCAGAACAAAGGTATGGTCCAAAAGAGAAAAAGATAAACATCCCCTCTGCCCAATCCCTTCTCTCTTCAAAATTACAGGAGGAAAACCAACACTGGTGTCATTGACTTGACAATCTCATGGTACAAGGTTTGCCTGGTTTATGTTTTGCTAAATTAATCTGTTTTGTGGTGGTTTTTTTTTGTTTTTGTTTTTTTTTTTTCTCAAAATTTTTTTGATCAGCCTCCAGGTAGGAAAAAGCTGGGAATCCCACCAGATGGAAATCTTGACTGTCTGTCATCTGCCGTAAGGAGCTGGCAGGGTAGCAGCAAGGTTCAGCTGGAGCTGACTTGGCCATCTGCACTAGGTCGAGTTTGCCAGAAAGGCACACCTAATAGTCCACTGAGAGTCGTGTTCTGGCAAACATGCACACCAACAGGTACAGAAACAATCTGTGGCTTCCAAGGAGCTGGACAGATGTTGGATGTGGCAATTTTTCTCTGCTGCCCTGTGCCTGTCCGTCCATCTAAAGGATTTTGTCCTTTTACCACCAAGCTCTGCTCACACGTGTTTTGGCAGCTTATAAATCTAGTTCTGTGTTATTAGATTCATAGGTAACTTCTTCTCCTTGGGTTTTGTGGGGAGTGGCAGAAAACCAGGTATGAATCTAATCCTCTGCTTTGTTGTCAAAAGGGAACAAAGTAATTTTAAAATGCAGCAAATAGGAGATTTTGTTGCTATCAGATTTTCCTTGCTGTTCTCACTGAGGGTGATTTACACATGAACTTAATTAGCTCACAGGATCATAAATATAATCATAAAGCTGCTTTCTGGTGTTGTGGAAAGCACTTTTGCCCTTTAGCACTTCTCTGTCTTGTTCTAGCTGTGACATGCTGCATTTAATAAACTCTTGCTGATTCAGATCACCAACCCTTCAGCACAAACTTCTTTACTAATTAAGGGCTGAAGAGGCAAGGAGTGAAGGCAGCCAAGGGGCTCTATAAAGTCAGGTAAATACATTTAAGTGATGAACAGTGAAGAACCCATGAATTAATGTGTTGGGTTGTTTTGGGTTTTTTTAAATGAGAGGCAATATTAGGAGTGTCAGCAGGCTTAGTTATCGTCTTCTAATCTGCTCTTAACTTTTGGTCTTGCTCATTCCACACATTACAAACTTGACGTAAACTGAAAATGGAACGAACTGGGATCAATTTTTCAAGATCAACACTGTCTGAGTTGTGAGGTCCTTTCCCTGGAAAAGATGGTGGAGACTGTGTGCATGTGGGAGGAGAGACTGAGAGCATATGCGGAGTGAGTTCGATTTGCAAACCCACGGTTGCTCTAAAACAGATATGGGTATACACATGGCAGCATTCAGCCATAAGGAGCATGTAGGGCAAAACAGTCTGTGACATACTGATGAACTTTATCCTCAGCTTGCAGACTATTTCGGAGTGGGCTCTATATCAGAAATAACCTCTGATTTGGTGTTGTACAATACCCAACTCTGACAAATAGCATTCCTCCCCACACATGCTATTCTTTCCTTTTCTCATCTTCTACAACTGAGACAGGGGTAGCTAAAATCAGACATGTTACTGAAGTCTCCTATCATTTCTGAATTTTAACAGGTCGAACATTAGACCAGATCTAAACAATTCAAGATCTTTGATTTGAGAAAAACAAAACCTACATGAGGAGCTACTGAAAAACAAGACACAAGTATTTCTTATTTTGTTTATCCCTGTTACATGCCTATGAGCTTTATAACAGTAAAAAAATCATTAGCCAAATGATTCTCTACAATAGCAAAACCTGTGCCCATCAGACTTTGTAAAGTCAGGGGTTGTAAATTCCATAACACAACTGATGAAGTCTTCTGAGAACATGGATAATCCCAATGCTAGAAGAAGCAAGTTTCATTACCCAAGGCTGCAATGCAGGTAGAAAACTTCTGGAAGGGGAATGCAATTTAAAAGCAGAGCTACACTGTTTTCAACAACCTCCAGATGCAGAATCCCTCTCAGCCCAGATCAGGCGTAAACACCTTGGCCAGTGGTCCTCACCTTGACACAGGTGTCACATAGTTGCCTGGGAAGACACCGGACATTCCGCTCCTCAGGGACGTCCCCTTGAACCAGCCATCCTGGCACTTCTCGATGACCCGGTACATCTCACCTTTGCGGAGCTCCAGCTCGTCATTCTTCTGAGGCTTGTAGGCGTACAGGGCTAGGTAGCTGTGGGGAGAAGTCACACAAGAAGAAAGCACACAGCTGATGACACTGCCTGTCCCAGTTCAACTCCAGCCCCACAGAGCAGAAAGTCAGTAGAGATACTGCTCAGAAATGGTGGTTAAAAAGAAACATCATTACAGCATACCAACCAACCAACAGCAGAGACAAGATCAACTGGATGCTAAGACAATAAGGGAATAACTAATCAGACTAAAAGGAAGGAGTAATTTAAAAATTCATAGGACATCTCACTGATGGCACAACCAAAACAGCACTGCCACAAAGCAGCGCTGAAGGACTTAGTAGGGATTTCAGAAGGATAAGGCAATTACAGAGACAGTCAGGCTAACCAGGACTTGAATAGGAAGGCTCTGCAGAGCCTAAGGTCTGGATGAAGTATATATTCGGATGCTTCAGGGTGGGAGCCACTTCTACTGTGGATTTCCAGAAGAGACCTTTCTTATGGGTAAGCTACTTCAAAAACATTTAAGGCAGCATTTCTTGCAGCTTTCGTAATGCTATTTATGCTGGGCAGTTTTAGAAACAACACACCAACCTATTCTGATACAGTATAATAATTTTTGTATTATGTGGGTAAGCCAAAAACTGACAGAGGCCAAATTTTGCAAAGGGATTCTTATGGTAGAATCTGGTTTTGGATGCATTGCATGGAAGTATTCTGATAAATCTTTAATGGAGGACCGAATATGTGGAAGTTTTTATTTATTTAATTACAGGTTTTATTTATTCCCTTTGTTTAGAATCTTTCTTTTTATCTCTCTTTTGTTCTTCCGTTACTACTTCAGGGATATGTCTAATGTTGTGAAACCACTACACCTTAAAGTCCCTAAAGATATTCTCTTTGTTTAGAGAGATCCTTGTTGAAAATTAAGAATGATTGCTTGCACTTTGGGGAATAATGAAAAGTCAGGATAGGATAACAAGAACGCACACATAGAGCCACATTTTCTTAGCAAATATCTTTTTGTGTGTGTGTGCGTGCTGTCACCTTTCTACAAACGCAAAAAGGGATTTCTGGTAATTCCTGATCAAGATTGTGCCTTCTTGATTTTTTTTGTTTTATTTGTGCTTTACAGACAGTGCAGAGAGATTAGGACAATGGGGAAACACCTACAGAAAGTGCATTTACACTACAAAGTGTGGCAGAATGCTCTTAGGCTTGAGGGAGTGGGTGAGAAGAGTCTTGCTGCCCACCTTATAGCAGCAAACCAGGGAAATAATGAAAACTATAGCCACTGTGATTGTAGACTTGCAACCAATAAAAACTATACAGGTTTTTTTACTTTTACTCTCCAGGAAATATAATTGAGGAATAAATCCTGTTAGGTTTTCTTATTCAGCTCCTTTATGTACTGATAGGCTTCCTTATTTTTATTTGAAAAGTAGTAAATAAACAGCAGTAATGAGCAGAATATGAAATATTTGGTAACAGCTCCTTGGGGCATGCTTAGGCTCTGTTTACCACATGCATGGGGTACAAAGACCTAATCAGAAACTGTATTTCATTAGTCAACAGATGGGAGAAACCATCCTGCACATCCTTTGTTCAGCCTATGCAATCAGGTGGTCCTGAACAGGTCTGTAACTGTTCACCTGATGAAAATTAAGAGGCTACATATGAACTGAAGAATATTAAAATGCATCACCCTGATGTGAAATAAGGTTGCATGCTTCACTGCTAATCCTTCCGCACTGCGCTCTGCTATGACATAATGGAAAGTGCCAGACTGCACTCACTCGAGGGAGCAGAAAGTGTGGCTTTGACTACCACTTTTGAAGTTGGTGCTTACACAAAGCTATTGGTAAAGTGGTGGGTCAAGGACAGAGCATTTTAGATAGATAGACTCACTTAGCCCTTTTCCCAAGGTGCTACATGTAATACTGTAATTTACAGGTTGAGATGCTGGAAGAAGGTGCAAGGAAAACTACCTGAAGGGGGTCATAGGCTGCTTTCCCTTGCAGCTATCTCCAGGTTTCCTACTAGTTTCTTTTTGTTCTTCCCTGCAAATTCCCCCAACTCATCCTCTTGAATTAAACCTGAATATCCAATATCACAATGAACCTAAACATCTTCTGTAGAGAGTACCAAAATCCTTGCAAAGACTTAAAGAAGGTGTACAACAGCCCATGCTAAAACTGACCAAACTGTATCGCTAAACTGCTGAAAACTTGTAGGTGATGGTGACATAGCATGACCCTTGGACAATGGAGGTGATCAGTGGGAAGATGCCCGCCTCTGGGGTGTTTCTTCTATTAGTCTGCAACAAGCAGGGGCTTCTCCAAACCCTGTGATAGGCCCAGCCTGGGTCTACTGCCTTGCCATGGATGGCATGCCCACCCCGTGGGAACAGGCATATGCCTCATGTGCAGACAGAGAGGGGGCTGTGGGATAGTTGGTGGGACACCTGCTCTCATACATGGTTGAAAATTTGAGCGCAGGCAGCTTCCCTACCCAGAAAGTGGTTTTGGTCTAGCAGTCCCATTTGCTGACACTAATTTTGCCTTAAACCAAAGCCTTTGGACTTGGACATGTTTCACTGTTCTCTAGATTTTAGGTGT
This sequence comes from Loriculus beryllinus, assembly GCA_039877255.1. Taxonomy (NCBI): domain Eukaryota; kingdom Metazoa; phylum Chordata; class Aves; order Psittaciformes; family Psittacidae; genus Loriculus; species Loriculus beryllinus. The sequence continues at coordinate 12,381 of JBCJKH010050093.1, read as the reverse complement.
GAAACTTCACCAGCAAACTCTCTACAACCGAGAAGAAAGTGTTAAAACAATCCGAAATCTTGCAAAATGTAATAGCAAGTTATTCTGGGCTACATGAAACAGTGAGGCTAAGGGTTAGGGAGCAGGACCTAGAAAAAGCCAAAATGTTTATTAAAAGTTCCCTAAGTAAAGGTCTAAGAGAGAAGGTGGCTCATGTTCTTGGCCTTGTGGAGCTACATGTGACTCTACTTACAATGCAGAAGACCCTAGGCTCTGTCTAGGAGTGTACCTCCCTAGCTCTGCTACAGCTTTCAGATAACACTTCCTCTTTGACGGGAACTTGGCTTGCAAATGCAAAATGACAGACCAGATTACAAGGCTGCTTCACAGGGGAAAAGCATAGAGGGAGAACGGGAGGCTTGCTGAGGCACAGAGGCAGGGCCATTGCCAAAGAGCTGGAAAATGTTCTGATTCAGCAACTAAATAGTGGAAATACTGCCAGTTACTTGTTCCTAGCCTGAGCAAGACTTGAAATAAATTTGTATCCCACTATGTGCCACACAGACTGCACAGAGTGACCACAAGATGATGATAGACCCCTCTGAAGCGCAGTCAGTGATACATGGTACCCCTCACGTATGAAGGTCTCACCTTAGTAGCCAAGAACAATTTCATTTTGGTTCTGTTCCAACTCCTCTATCCTCCTTAAAGCAGATTTGCTATGTTATTTTAGGATTTTGTGAATTCAGACCTTGTTTTAGCCATATCGTAAATCCCTAAAATACTGGTGTGCATATCTGTGTCTATGTAGTTCTACTGTCTTCATAAGGCATATGTGATAAGAAGAAAGGGTTCAGTAGTTTAACTAGACAAGTACCAGATAAACCAACCAGGATAGAAGAGATTTATTGTAATGAAGTCTGTATCTAGTCAACCTTCTGTTATTGCACACACTATTCAATAAGCCTATATGCCCATGACATGAAGTTCATTCAATGCCTTTGTTTATGGCACTGAAAAAAAAAAGCAATTGGGTCATTTTTTTCTGGTTAATGATCAATGGATCAGGTGTTTGATTGCATGGGACTACACCTCTTTTAAAACCTTTAAGTGAAGGAAGATCTTTTCTGGCTGAGAGGCATTCAATTTACTTCACAGTGATTCATACAGCTGTAATAAATACACCAGGAGTCTAAAAGGGCTCACAGAGAAAGGACAAAGTTTTGCCTTTCTTTACTCATTTTTCAATTTCAGCAGAGGCCAGGTCATGTATGAACTTGTGATCTCTCTCTTCTCAGAATGCTCCAGAGCTGACATTCAGGCTTTCCGATTTCAAACACATGCACACATGTGCACACGACTGGAAGCAAAAGGTACACAGTAACTGAGATGAGCTGCTTACATATTGAGGGGGAGCTGGACCTTCGGTGATGTTCCCTGATCTCCAATTATTGCACTTGTCCTGGGAGCAACCACTGTGGCTGTTCCAATCAAAGAGGAATCCTGAAAATACACAAAGAAGAACATACAAAGATTAACATGAAGCCCATCGTTTCCTAAAATGTTGTTAAGGGAAGGCACAGAAGAAAAGCACAGAAAAAAAAAAATCATATTTTTATCAACTCCCAGACTTTTTTACTATATTATAAAAGACATCTTTTAGTCTTACACATTCCAAAAATACGTTTCTGGAGCAAGGTACATTAGCATTTTCATTTACCTGTCAGAGAAATGTAGTTGTACTTTGTGTGCAGATCTTAAAAGTTTTAGAATACAAAACTACTTAACTACTTTGCAATATCAGCTCAAAACGTGTATCTCTGCAATGGTACCTTCTTTGATAAAAGTAACCTTTTTCCCTCAAAAGCTTGTTTTTAAATTTGTAGTCTTTTGGTTAATGATGGAGAAGAAGATACTATCAGTTTCCAAAATGCAGTCTCATTTGTGTACACTGGTTTTATTATCAGGAATGTTCTTCACCTTAAGAAAAAGGTGACAACACAAGCCAAAACAGGAGTACCTCTGGACAGAGAAAGTAGGAGTCTATTTTTACCACAGCAAATAAATCCTTATTCTCATATAAAGAACTGGAGAGACCTTTTTCAGCCATTAACGTTGAAAGGCAATTCTAAACATAATCATTCACTTTTCAAAGCTTAATGCTCTGTGAAAGTATGTAGGACAAACTCTTTTGAGTTGTCTCACCAGAGGCCTCATTCATCTGTGTCAGAAATGAATACTGACTGGAAACTTCTCCTGAAGTAATGGCAAGGCCTGTAACAACAGATCTTGCTGTGAAGACAGGTCAAAACTGGGCTGATGGGATAAGTAATGGTTTACTTAAGCAAAAGGCTTTTTTAGTAAGTCTAACCAAATGCTGCATGCACATCCATACACAAAATGGCTTCATGAAGTAGGATCTGAAGTTTATGCACAAATTGTAGGTTCAGTGCCTGTTACATACAGCAAAAACTCTGAGCAGTTCACAGACCTCTAGTGAAGCTTTCCATTTCCAAATGCTATCTAACAAACAATAAATATTGATTTGCTTTGGAAACAGAAACACAGGGACATTTTTTGCACTTACAAATGGCACTGAATTAAACCAAGACACTGAAAAAAACCCAAGACACACATTGCTACTTAATTAATGGTTTTCAAGGTCACCTAATTCCAAAAAAGCCCACATAATTATTAGAGTGTCGTGCATTGTCAGTCTATTTCTAAGCTATATTGCTTTGCTGTATATTAACACCATATCACTAGGAAATCATGCAGCATAATATGAAGACACTGCTCTGTGTCTTCATGGCTTTTGGCAACAAGCAGTAAGCTGTCTCCTCTCTCACTGACATGTATGCTCAATCACAAAGTTGTAGTGACAAGTACATCTCCTTTTTCTCATTATTTCCCTTTACTTTCTGGCTGCTTGCTCAAACAGGAAAGGTTCCAGGCAGCTCTTAGTCCTATGCGTAAAAGTAAGTGTTCTTTCCAGTTCCGTGACTAAGGCTTTATTAATCCTGCCTATCACATCAGTGAAGATATTATCAACTTACAGAAAAAAACCCAACCCACTAAAAAATGTAGGCATAGCTGCAGAATGATTCCTCATTTGTTATTTTGGGCTTATTAATGGGGTTAGGAATTGTGGAAGATGCTGGGCAGAAACACCTGGCAGCTGCTTCATCCAAGAAGTAAGTCTGGTTCAAACTTCTTCATGTTTTGGCACCAGCGTATGCCTGCTCTGAGCTAGAGAAATTGCCTCCAAGAAATCAGATTGGCTCCCAGCCTTCCTTGATAGGACAAACCACTTTGATTTTACCTCACAAATAAACAGAGCTGAGTGAACAGTCTCAGGGTGCAACTGGAAAGGCCTGTTCGTATTGACAGTGGTGGCTTATGTGTCTTCTGTATTACTAGAAGCACAAGCCCAAGCACTTTCTATGTGCTATTACATATGTACTAATATACAATCCTAGGGATTAAGAAATCATGTAATTTTCATTCAGTGTTGCTAGATGACAATGTTGGGGTTTTTTTCCTTGAATAATCCCAAAAAATCTCCATAGTCCTATATGTTCCCTCTCCACCTGACTTTCAGTTTCTTGCCTGTGGCTTTTTACTGAAGTACTGCTACACCTGGTGCCAGCCTGAACCCTACAAACTATTCATTTTTGCCACTTTGCATTCAAACCCTAAATCAGTGCCTGCATCCTGACTGTGCTCCAGTTTTTCTTTAGCTGCTCTCCCTGCAGGCTTTGACACTATGGTGTACTTGCCAGTGTGCCTACGACCCCTCTTTTCATCATCAGGTTTTACTCCACAGGACCTGCTGGCCTTCCTTTGCGTTGAATTCAGCTCCTCTGTTCACATTGTGGCATTTACTTTCACACAAGTGTTCTGCTCTTCAGTGTCACCCGCCTCTGTGCTCCTTGATGAATTCTCTTGGTGGCTGCCTGATTGCTACTATGCATCTGAATGTTCACCAGCTTTGCATTTAAACTACAGACCCTGACATGGTGAAGGCCTTCTAAGCCTCCCCTTTTAAGATCCTGCTCTCTTCTCTCTCTTATGTATCAATGATTGGCTCATACTATAAGATACAATACTGATATAGATGATTTTGCAAGATAATATTTAAAATAAGATTTTGAAAAGACTGATTTTTTTAATTTTTATTTTTTTTAAAATAATAATAATAATTTCAAATTTCTTCACATTTTTGGTTACCTTTGTTTGAAGTTTTACCTTTCCACTTTCCATTCCCACAATTTCATACGGGTTTCCCCAGTAACACTAATAATTTTCCTGGACAACACAGCAGGCCTTTCTCCATCACAGCTGGTAGCAGGGCTTAGTTTGTTTTTCTTCTTTATTTAGTCCTGGAGCCAGGTTTTACATTTGCTGTTGTGATCTAAGGAAAAAGGCACTAAATGTGTCCCCCTCTCCTCTTCATCTGCTCAGGGGAATGGGAATTCAAGAAGATGCTCAGATTTTTTGTTCTCTGCTTTGATACCTTTTGGGAGGTCTGTGTGCCACAGAACTTTCTGATGGCACGTCCCTGTGTTATCCACCTTCCTGTGGCACCAGGCATGTGAATACAGCCATGTTCAGGCTTTACACACTCAAACACTGCAACATTTGTGTCTTAATCCTTCTTCCACCTCTGCTATTCACCATTGCTAAGACTTATCTGGGAGGGGATGTCTCTGGCAGTCAGGTTTTTAAGAAGCACGTGAGCATCTATTGATAAAAACAGGCACTTTACAAAGTTTTCTTAGGGAGCCATTAAGAAGTACTTCACTGTCTGATTCCCATGGATTTTATTGCAATCTAAGTAATAAGAGTCACTTCTGAAAATGCCATTTGGTGACCCGCTCTGTCTTTATGAGCCCCTAATGCCTTTAAACATTTGGCCATTGAGTTTTCAGACATGACCCGCTGGGTAATCACACTGTAGTATACCTCCTGAGTAGGAAGCTGTTTACTCTAATGGTGGCTGCAGTTTTCTGTACTAGACACTGCCACCTCTCATCCCATTTACTTACGCCACTAAACAGCCAAATCCAACCGCTTCATGCTCCCACTCCAATCTGGCATTCTCTGAGTACCACTTCCAATGTTTTCAGCTCAACAGCAACAATTCTTCTCTCCCAAGGGACAATACCACCGCAGCTGCCAGCCAGCAGGGAAAAGCAGCTGCATGAAGGTGTGCTGAAGACGACCTCTGGATACTTCTGCTCTAATTCCTGCTTCTTTGTGCCTGTTAATAGCACAGAAATCTCACCTGTACTGCAGAAGGTTAAATCTTGAGTAAAACTTGTGGACTATATACGAGGGCACAATTATTCTGCATGATAGACATCTCACATCCAGCTCCTGCTGTGCCATCTGGTTTTATCACCAGCTACTCTGGTGTAATAGGTGATTATGTGCCCATGGGCTGCTTAGTAATAGAAAAGGACTTTTTGCCTTCTGTACGTAAAGAAAATAGCCTCCTTATGACCACTGAAACACAACTTCCACCTGTTCCCTAACACTTATGCTAATGACTCATAGAAACTCATAACTCAGATCTTGAGGCCTCCCTAAAAATTGCGTGTTTCTTCCTCCCTGTCTCCATGTTGGCTGTCATAAGAAGACTTCATGTGAGAGCCAAGAATGAAGAAAGGCTCTGCATAAAGGCATCTTGGGGCTTGGCTAAACTAGCCAAGCAGCATGGTCCTTTGGAGCAAATTAGCAGCAGAGCAAAGCATCTCTGCTCTTGGTCCCCATGCAGCATTTCCAGAACCATTTCTAGATGCTTAAGTAAGTCACAGCCCCAGGCACCATTCAGGACAGCCAAAGCTAGCTGACAAAAATGAACTTTGCAGATAACTGTCCAGTCTGAGAGCCAGAATTTCCTAAGAAATTATGATTCTCAGAACAAAGAACAAACAGTCCAACTTCTTCAGAGGTCACCACAAGGTATCTAATATGGATCTCATTCCTCCTCCAATTGATAAGTATTATTTGCAAGAGAACTACAGGAACATCAAAACAAATTGCACTTTAATGTATCTGTAATGATATATTTATATTACAGTTTATAGCGTATACTCCTGGGTAAATAATACACTGCTGACATGTTGCTGCCTCTTGTGTCAGCTCTGACATATATTTAAAAGCAACCAACCTGGCAAAACATTACTGACAAGCCTACAGAGACTAGGAAATTAAAGGTAATAACCACTCATCTGGGCTGAAACTTCATCTCAAATTCATTCCCTTTCTCTCTTCCCATCCACACCTCTATGAAAGCATAAAAATTAGTAGTCTGGACTTTGAGCATAAACTGTCTTTTAATTTCCCCTATAGATTTACTTTAGATTTTCACCAGTACTTTGAGGCCACATTTGTGGTTTAATTTGAAAAGACGTGGTGCCTGTAAGGATTAGTAAAGTGCTTTGCAAAAGCATTGGACTCAGTCTTGGAAGGGAATAGCAGTCATGAAGACAGTGATAAAACTAGGGACAGAGTACAATGACATTGCAGGTTGCAGCAGCCTTCACAGAAAAATAATTGCTGCTGCTATCAGACGAATGTTCTTATCATCTAGAAAATCACCAACCAGAAATCTCAGTTTTGACTTCAAAGTAAATCCAGCACTGTCTCACCACAGGGCACTTATCACATTCATTAATTCACAGGAAAAATTCTTTTAATGTCTTGGATGCATATTTAGAGCTTACTTTAAATTTCTCTTTAATATTACTTTAAAATAAGAGAAAAACACTCAAACATTCAACTCACATAGGTTGACATACCATCCTCTGGAGATATTACAAAAAATAGGCTAAGGGTCTTTAAGATTCCTGTGACTTGTTTCCCTAATTTGCTGACTCCATAAAACAATGACTGTGGCAATCACTCCAAGCCTTAATGTTCCTAGAAATAATGTATCAGCACTTAATGCGTGGTAGTGACACCAAGTATTGATGAAAAGTGGTGCACGCAAGAACAAGTAGCCTCATCAAATGCTAATTACCAAAGTGGGAGCAGAAACGGACTTACCAATTCTAGAGTAAGACTTTTTCTTCCATAATGGTATGTGTGTAAAAACCAAACAAATGTGCATGATAACAGCTGCAGCTGCATAAATAGCTGCATAAATACCCAGTTCCTTCCTGAAAAAATTGGAGCTAAATTTATATGATTTAGCATTTACTGAGGGTTTCTTGCAACCTGTAAGTATCTGTGGCTGTGGGAGAAGGTGAGGCAGAGTATTAGGCAAGCCTGTTCTATTAGCTTGTTGACCCTGATTATTGTTTGGTTCACAGTAGGACAAAAAGCTCTAGATCCTGTCTTTTGTGAATAGCCCATGCAGCTATGCAGAGAGCTGAAGAAATTGTGAAAATCTATTTCCTGAGCTTCCGTTTACAGTATCCTGCAATCTAAGGATGGCTGCAAGTTAGAATAAAAAACCCAAAACAAACCAAATAGTTTTTGTCATTCTCCAAATGTTCATTTGACATTACCATCCATAAAAGCACTGATTATTCTGGTTTGTAGCTTCTTAGTTCCCCCAAATGAGGACTAATTAAGTATCATGCGGATGAGCATCATGAGAATTATATTTTATTCAGCCTTGTTTCTCTCTCAGATTAACCCTTTCAGCACTAAGCACCAGTGTCTAGCTCTTCACCATGAGGTTTTAAATGGTTTAACAGTAAATAGTTTCTTGCAATTCTGGGATCAAAGAACATGAAAAATCAAATGCAGAGAGACAGAAAAGCTTAAAGTAAAAGCTTGACCTCTAAAAGATGTTAATTTAATTCCACATTGCTAATTATCCTTTTGATAACTGCACAGTGAACTCATCGGAATCCTGTGCAATGCTTCCTGTAGGAAGTCCTCCTCCAGGGAGACAGTAGTGGTAAACAAATGAAAAAAACACCAAACAAACAAAAAAGAGAAAATACACTCTGTAGTAGTTTCTGTTCATATGTCATGCTTCTACACATAGCGTGTGCCGGATGGACAGGATTTTGTGGTACAGTGTAAACACCAAGAGATTGCCTTGCTTGCTCTTGAGGCTTCCGAATCAGTAGTTGTCTGGCAGGTAGCATAAAGCCTCAGGATTAGACCTGTGGAAAAATGATTTCAGTGGCAAAACGTTTTTGGGTTACTACCCTGAGGAGCATCTGGAAAAAATTGTTTGCTTTTGTTTTGCAGGCAACAGGATTACATGCCCAGTTGAATAGCCCTTCTATAGCACAACATTCTCTTTTCCCAGATCCTGTAAAAAGAAAGGTTTTGTGGTTTTTGAAAAACCTTTCAAAATGATTTTGTGACAAGGGAAATTTTAGGATAAAGAGAAGGCACTGTCTCTAAACCAGTAACTTCTGAAAGGAGATTTTGCTTTGACCTGGATTCTTGGTAGCTTATATAATCGGTCAATAGATTGACTCAGTGCATGTGCCTATTTGCAACATTTTTGACAAACAATGTAAGATATCCCAATATACAGAGTATATTCAAAGACCTATTGGTAGCAAAAGGAAAGCAAAAATATAGCTTACATGCCTGCCTTAAACTCTCTTCTTGAAAAAATGTAACTCCTTCCTACCTACAAAACCCCCAAAAAGAGTTTTATTTATAAAATTATTTAAAATAGAGATACAACAAATAGGCCATGTTTGGAACCAGTTCTAAATAATTTTGAATAGAGCTATGATCATACAAAGACCATGACGTAGTTAAGGCTAAATTTTAGCAAGGTTAAATTTTAGCAAAGTCTGGTATGCTACTTTCATGACATATTTTGATCTAAATGCCAGAAACACAGGTTGCACTAATATTACTTCTCTTTTGCCATTTTGAATGGTTCACCCTCATGAAATAGCTGCCCTTGGTTTCAGCTGTCTCACTCTCAGTAATGGATGTCCAGTCAGTTGTCATTCACAACCAGAAGTAAGTTGGATAGAATTCGGACTCCAGGCCAAAACTGAAAAATACCTGTATTTCCCTTCATATCTCAGAGCCTGTTGTGTACTTGAAAACTCAAGGTTCATTTTTAGTGTCTGAATTTTATGTATAATCTGTATGCTTCTCATGGTCAGCACATTTAGGTTATCAGTCAAGGCTCAACCAGAGTTCTGCTATTACGTTTTCTCAGCTAAAATTCAGCACTTCTAAATAACTGATAAGGAGTCACACTTCCATATGATTTATATAGCAAGACACTTCAAGGAACATTTTTCGTTTCAAATACTGTCACTCTTTGGGACTGGAACTGTGCAAGACATTATTCTCAGCTTTTCCTGAACATGTGGCCTCTGGTTAGGAGCCTGTACTACCACTCACAGATACAAATGGACGTCTTGTGCATGGCGATGAGTCATTCAAAACACACATAGAAGTTCCTTTCTTCCTCACTCAGCTGTTATCATGGTGTGCACAAAGCCATGCTTCATTATTCATGAGATGTGTTTTCTGTCAAAAACCAGGGGATCTGGAGAAGTACTGACCTGTGACCTTTCCAAATAGCAGGGTAGAATAATTCATAAGGGGTGGAAATGGAAGCAAGAAAAGCCACCTGAGGCTTACGCACAATTACTGTCCAGGGGGACCCTCGCTGCTCCCTGGGGATTCTCAGTTATGAACCACTTCTCTGCACCTGTAATCGAATTCAGCTTCTGCTCCATCACAGGACTGCAGAACTATTTACATTTTCAATAAGAAACTATTTTGCCACCGTGATAGGGTATTCGGCATGATGGACAGTCACTATTACCTTTTAGATGGTGATCTTACATTTAATGAGTGATACTCAGCATGCAACAAAAAGCATCCAAGAAGTAAATTTGGCTTGAAGCAAAATTAAGATCCCAGCATTGCCTCTTTGAAAAGAAATGCTTTCTATCCTTGCTACTGTAGTCTTCCAGGCAGTATTTTATCCAGCTGGGGTGGCTGGAAGTTGATTCTTCTACCTCTGAATGTCCCTGGGTTTGCAGTCAATGAATATGGTTTTCTGACCATGACTCATTTCAAAATGCATCTTAGCTTTTGGGAAACAGCTGAGTTGGTTCTACTTAAAGAAAATGAATATGTTATGGAAGGCTTGTAGTGTTCAATTATTATATTAATGATATGAAGAAATGCTTTCAAAACATGTGATTTCATACTCTAGTCTGCATGTCAATGCTCAATATGCATAAATTTGTGCCCTCCTGGAGAAGCAGGAGGTTTATAATAGTTAAACAACTGCATAAAAGCAAAAAAAATGTGAGTTTGACATGAAAGTCTGGTTTCAATTCACAAAAAAAATGACAAAAGCCACAGGAATATAGTACTACGCATGAAATCACTTCTAAAGGGTGGAATAAATTTCACATTTACTGGAACATGCAAAATTTGCACCTAAATTTTAAGTTCCTACAGTAAGAAGCCCTTGGTGTCTTCTTTTCTTCTCATGTCAGCAGGGACAAAGCAGGTGCCCTTGACAGAGGAGCCTCAGGTCTACAAAGAAAATGGATGCTTGTTTTGCTGGGCACCAGCCAGTTGCCTGAGGTAGGAGACTGAATGCCATTCAAGAACTCCTGTAATTGAATTCTGCTTGTTCAAAAGACAGGCTATAGGAAAACTGTGTCAAATGCTTTAAAAACATAGACACACACACACACACACACACACACACACCCCTCTGGCAAGCTAAATACCAACCCTGATATGTACCAGAGAAGCTCACACCTAACTAAATTGAACGAAATTTCTTTCTTTCTTTTTATGAAGAAATCTGTTAAATAAACACTGATAAAGTGTCTGGAATTTTCAAGGATGTGAAATAAAGACACAATAAACCAAATTTATATTCTAATATTGAAAGGAAAGGCACAAATTTGCCAGGCAGTCACCACTGAAACTGTAAATTTGTTCCTTCCTCTATAAGAAACACGCTTTGGCTGAATTTGCTGTTACAAACTAGCAGGGGCCTGAGAAGATTACAAAGAGAACTACCCAAGTGCTGTGATGACGACTTGCAGGGCAGAGCGGTTTTTCTTTAAGCAAGGAAACAAAAAGTGAGACATGTTCCTGCAGCAGAGCTCACCAGTAAGTTTGGTAGCTACATGCATAGCCTTCCTACCAACCTGCCCATGCTTTCAGCAATGCCCCTAAACACTTCTGAAGCAGAAGTAGAACCAGTCTGCAGATTGTCAAGACATCAAACCCCGAACAAGATGTACGGGACATTTACCTTAAAAATGCCAAACACAAAATAAAACGGTCTGAAGTCAAGATTCTCACTGCCCTGAAAGCCTTGATGTAAATGCTCAGGGGCCCATTGTTTACGCTATGTTTGCTGTTGTTCAGCCACGTGAATAAAAGAAAAGTGCTGAACTTATTTTCTGTCTAAGGCTGCAGCATCAGTAATTGTTTCAGAGCCATGTCAGGTCTTAGCAGATGGCAGAAAAGGAACTGAATTTCTGACATTTTTAATTAAAGCATAACCCCTATTATAATGGGATTAATAGTTATATAAATAAGGCTGCACCATTTTAATGTGTATTTGATAAGAGGCTAATTCAGGACTCTTTGTAAACCTAAGAAGGCTAAAAGCAGGTCAATTTGCTGAGGTGAGCAGCTACAGAGAGGATGCCTTCAAAACCAGAGAGAGGGAAAACACAGTGTTCAGGAGCCTCAATTCTGAGCAGTGATGGCTACCGAGGGAGCTTCAAGTCCTCAACAGCACTTGCCCAGGAGCTGGCAGCTCCTTGGTTTGGGAGGACAGGTCTGCTGGAGACTGGTGGAGCTGGTTTGACAAGGAAGGGGAAGAGCTGCTTTGATAGCAGATTTGACGGGCTGGTCACGGCAGCTCTAAGCTAGATGTGTTGGGGGATGGGGACACCAGTTATGTGTCTTCCCACCCAGTGGAAAGGATCCAACCAACCTTCCTGTGGGCTGTGTTTCAATAAACCCAGTTTGTTCAATAAACCCCTCTTGTCCCCTACCACTTCTGCCCAAATGCCATAATGGTCTGTGAACAAGTGAAGTTTTGCATACCAGTCATTCTGTTAAAACAGGGGAGAATAGTCGAAGCGATTTCTGCTTCATGGTCTAATTTTTGCAGTTTACTATCTTAGAATGAGTTTTCACATGACTCTAGCAAAGGGTGCACATGGTGTTTCCTTTGACTGGCATAAGAACAGAAAAGCCACAGTCTGTCACATCTCTGTAAAGTCCAAATGTGGCACTCTGAGTGCCAAAAACCTGTGTGTCATTTAGCTTGACAAGCTTGAGACCTTCACTTGTGTCTATGGTTGTGCTGCTTCACAGATGTCCCAGGACATCTTGGCACATATGCTGCTTTGTGTGCCCTGCTGAGGGCTGAAAGGAGAGGGAAAGCCTTACAGCACAGAGGCC
>JBCJKH010050091.1:36773-46988 GCA_039877255.1 Loriculus beryllinus | reverse complement strand
GGCAGTGTTCAAGGCCAGGTTGGACAGAGCCTTGGGCAACATGGTCTAGTGTGAGGTGTCCCTGCCCATGGCAGGGGGGTTGGAACAGAATGATCTTAAGGTCCTTTCCAGTCCTAACTATTCTATGATTCTGTGATCTCCACAGGGCTCACCAGAGCTGAGGTCTGAGGTTTTCATAAGGGTGTGCACTCATCTCCAGAAGAGGCTGTGGGAATGCCTCCTACCAGCCACAGCCACCTTACAGAGTACAGTTATCTCTTCAGCCCCTTGCCAAGGAGAGAGGCCTCATACAGTGCACCAAGCCTTGCGCAGCTTGCCAAGGAGGGATGAGGTGCTATAAGCACCCCTGGGAATGGACAGCTACTTCAGCGTCTCTAGTACTTGTGTTGCAAGTTCACCAAATCTTTGTTCCTCATTGACAGGCCTGGAGTTAACTTGTCTGGACCAAAGAGCTCAAAACAGCAGGCACAAGAAGCTTCACAGGAAGTCCTTTCTGAAGAGTGTTTGACTTGCTATCAGTCAGGATTTTGACAGGGAGAAGCCTGGCAGCTCGTAGTCTTTTGGCAGTCTTTAACCAGCAGGTTCTCTTGAGGATTTCCTCGTAACATGTCACTGGAGATACCTTAAAATAAAACCAGTATGATCTGGTTGAGAATTTGGTTTCATTGCTGTGAACTTCATGACAATATTTGGCTGTGAGGCAGCCACTGTTACTAATAAAGATAGAGAAAATCTTGAATGAAAGTTGCCATTCATCTTTTATCATCTCTGTGTACACAGGTGTAGAGACACATTGCATGATCATGTATGTTTTCTAGATCCTCTTCTCGTACAATGGACTGATGTGCCCTAGTTTCTGAGAAGCCTCATGGTTATATAATAAAGGAGGCTGTTGACTATTTTGTTCTCCACTCATTTGCTGCAGAAGTTGAAAGTTATGAATGAGACTAGGGAACTATGAGGGGAGTACTTCAGTTTCATAGTGAAGGCATTTAGGTACTACATACGAGAATAAAGAATTTACTCTTTCTGCTCCAGAGTCCTTGTCCAAGGCAAGTGTTGTCATGGGATGTTGTGGCCTTCTTTGCTACAGGGGTTACCTGGTTCATGGTGAGCTTGGTGTCCATCAGGGTTTCCAGTGCCTTTACTGCAGAGCTCCTTCCGAGACACTTGTCTCCCCAGCCTGACCTGGTGCCTGGGGTTGTTCCTCCCCAGGGCAGGACTTAGCATTTCCTGTTCTTGAACTTGATGAGGTTCCTCTCTGCCCATTTCTCCAGGCTGTCAAAGACCCTCTGGGTGGCAGCACAACCATTCAGCCTGCCACCCACTTCTCCCAGCTTTGTATCACCTGCAGACTTTCTGAATATGCACTCTGCCCCATCGAGGTCATTAATGACAATGTTAAACAGTATTGGCCCCAGTATTGATCCCTGGGCAAACGACTAGTGAGTGGATAACTAGTGACAGGACATTTCAACCCTAACATGAAGCACTAGGGACCAGATTCATATTTGTGCAGTATCTAGGTGAGGTTTTTTTCCCCCATTTCTGCCATAAGGACTAACCTCTTTAAGGGAACCAGAAAAGACTACAAGTTTTCTTCAGATTCCCTGAGTGTAGTATTGCCCTGTGTTTCAAGATAAGCTCAGTTAAGCAAACTGTATTTGTTGGTACTGCATGTCCCCTTTATTGTATATGGAGATGATAGTGTTGACAGCAGAGTGTAGCCATGTCATGAGAATGATGTATCTTTGCCCTGCAAATATCTTGGACTGATGGTTACTTTGCTTTCCTTTTGCTTGCTAATCCCCCTCACCTAAAGGTGTACATTTAAGGTTGTGCAGCTTTCTGAACACCTGCCATTTTCTTGAAAGCTGCTTAACACACAGCTTTTATGTATTTCAGCATTGTATCTGTCCTACCAGACTCCTTGGATGGGTAAGGATATACAGTACTTGATCTCTCACTGTCAGGTTTGATGCATGTAAGAACTGGGTGATTGAAGTCTGACGCTGTGTGGCCACACAGGGCTAGAATTGGTGATGTTACAAGTAGGGGATGAAGCAAGAAGAGATCACACCTCCTTACCACCCCCTGATAAGTTAACTTTTACCTCTGGAACAAACCAAGGGTGTGCTGCAGCTTGTACGGTTACTGCTGACCTCAGCCTCTGCAGCCCCTTCTTCCACAGAAACTATTTTGTGATTTTCCCTGCACCTGTAATTGTGCAGATGAAAAGCTCAGCCAGGATAACAACAACAGAAATTTACACAATGATTATTATTGTTTCTGGTTACTTTGATTACAATGAGACAAAGCTTTACAAGTTAATTGCACTGATCAATCCTAGGTGGGTGCAAGGGAAAATCCCAGGGACGGTGTGTGATGAGAACATTAGGGGAAGGATCTGTAATTCTCTTAAGTAAGTGTAATTCTAAGGAGCACACTGTGTTAAAATGCTTGACTTCATGTCTGGTTATACCAGATGGCTTCCATCAAGAGGCAGATGTTTTCCCCAGTCTTCCCCTGAAAAAGGACATCAGAATTTAACCACGCCTCTGTATTTGAATACGTAGCATGAACAAAAGCATATGCTGTAGATATCAGCTTCATCTAACTGTCGAGTGAAAGCACTGGGGTGGTAGATACAGCCTTGTGGGGAAGCGTGTCTTGAAAGTGATAGATTTTCTAAAAATACATGCATTCAGTTGGGATGACTTCCAAGAAGATAAAGGAGGTAATCTGCGTTTTATTTACTTAAGGTTGAAACATGCTTAGCTAAACTTCTTTTAAAGTAAAATACACGTCACCCTGCTTTGGGTGTCCTAGCTTTAATAAAAATTCAAAAAGCATTATATATATATTGTATTATATAAATCATCTAATGTCTCTGAAAGGTGACTTGGCTGAGTATTTTCCTATTCAAGACTGATGAGTTTGATGCTGTAAGCCTGTCACAGCATACTTAATCCCTGCTAAAACCTGTTCCACAGCAGTTTTTGCAAGGCTGTAGAGCACGAGGTGGCCAGCCTCCCAAAATCTACAAGCAGCTCACAGGAATCTGCAAGTGGGCAAGAGCCACAGAGCACGTGCTATATACCTCACCGCTCCCGGGAGAGCTGTGGGGTGATCTGCAGACAGGACGTGACAGCAGCTCACCAGCAATCCACAGACCCTGCTCTTGCCTGAAGCCTGAGCATGCAGCTGCGGTGCAGGGTGGCTGGGTAGAGTCAGTCTCTGCTTTCCCCTGTGGCTAGGGATTTGAATGAACCAGCCATCCTGGTGCTAGACAGCCCTGTTGCCAATTAGATGATGTAATGTTGTTATGAGAGCTGTATCTGAACTACTCAGAAGTGATGCAAAAGTGGTTCAGGAGTCACAGATTGGCCAGCCCCTATGACAGAGAGTTTATAGCTGTTTATATATAATTCCTCAGTGCAAGAACTCCTCAAGGCGGTATCACATTTAAATATTAAAACAAAATACGGAGACATTCAAAAGCTCTCACAGCTCTTCCATGCCCAGACACCTCATTGGATCCACTGTGATAACCAGGGACAGATTTCACTTGGGAAGTGAAATAACCTCATCCTGTTTTTTTGAGCATTTTCAGTAGGAAGGGAAGCTTTACCCTCCTCAAAAGCTGGCAGGACTTACCATCAAAAACTAGAACAGCTTTTGCTGTATGCAAGTGCCCCATGTGAAAAAGGTTTGGGTAGTTTCCATTGTGGCAATCCTTTAATGTTTCTAGACTGTTGACTCCTCAGCCAAGAACCTTCTGCCAGGATTTCTGCTGGCTTTTACAGAAGCAACTCGGGGAATGACTTTAACACACGAAATACAATAAAATGCACATCTGGGGTTTGATCCTACTCACACTGGGCTATTGGAAATGTTCTCAGTTGCCTTCAAAAGGAGACGATGCAAATTCTTAACATCACAGTAATCAATTATCAGTCTGCTTAAATTGCACCGTCACCAACTTTTACATCACCTGGCTCTTTGTGTTTGAAAATCAGGTTTTCGTGCTCTGTTAGCAGAGGATTTTTTTTCCCCCCCAGCAAATATCTTTGGCAAAGATCTGTGCTCCTCAATGGAAATACAGTAGAGGCTAATTTAGCTTCTCATTTTTTGTTTTTCTTGGGCTACCTGAAAGAAAAAGATATAAACCAGCTCATTTGTGAAAGCTAGTGACATTTTCCCCACAGCTCTTTCTCTACAAGCAGAGTTAGTTTTGCAGTGATTGATCTGCACAGGTGTATTTTCAACAGTGCGCATACTTTTGCTGGACATTTTTCTGTATAGCAGTACACAAACTGTCTCATGGCAGATCAGCTGCACCAGAGGTTACCACACACACAGCTTTATGAATGTAGCTGGTTACCCTTACATACCCCAGCATAGACACATCCTTTTGGTCCTGCCCTTGAAAACCCTGTAGGTAGTTGTCTTTACTCATAAAGTAAACCATTATTTACTTTGTTGGGGCTACTCCCATGGTGCCTTCACAGTCACGCTTCACATCTTGAAATGCATGACTCGGAAGCGTGAATCAACACTTCTCCCTTTCCTTAGCAGGGATGCGTACAACTTAACATCTTCCCTCCTCTGCACAAGGAGAACATGTCTAAACATTTTCGTTTCAGAAGGGAAGCTGATGACAGAGATTCCTGTGCCATCACAACAGAAGTTCATTCAAGCTTTCCTGTCTAGCAATCTACAGATAGGAAACATTCTTCCCTCACCTTCACTGGAAAATGTATAGAGATGAAGCCAACAAACAGCCAAAAGGCCCTGCCATAATGAAACGCACACTCATCTTACAAGACCTGTGTGAAAAATATATTTGGACCAAAACATTTTACCCTGACTTTCTCTTTATGATAGACCAAAACTTTTTTAAAAAGAAGTTTTTAACAGACCAAAACTTTTTTGCCTTTCCCTTCCCTTTCACCCTTTCCATTCCCACTGTGATGAGTCTGCAGTCCAAGGAAAAAAAATGGGGGTGCTTGACCCTACTTTGGTGATAGGATGAGCAGTGCTGTGGGCTGTCCTGCCATGTGGCAGAGCTGGTCCGTTCCCCAGGCGGGGAGGACCTGTGTTTCTCTACAGTCTCCTTCAAGTGCAGTGCCACAGAATGGTCCATAAGGAGAAGTTATGTTGAAAATACCGAGTATGACAACTCTTCTTCAAGCAGGAAAGAAATATCTATTTAGAGCAATAGGGAAAAACCCATGCAGCAGGGATATGAAAAGTGTGTTGTTTCATCTGCACAGGCACAGGTAAAATGTAATAAGTAAGATTCAAAGTTCAGAAGAGAATTTAAGGTAATAATTCCCTGTTTGTAGTAGATCAGGAAAAGTCCAGAAAACAAGGAGGAATGCAGGGAGGAGAGGAAGGACCTGTCAGCAGTGATTTTTAATCAAAGAGAAAAATTGTGGCACTGTGGAGAAGATAACCAGAATCAAAAGTGATCAAGAACACAGCTGTCGATAGGAGTGACAACAAAAAAGTCATTTGGTGTAGTGCCTTGCTGAGGAAAGATGTGCCTGCAGACAGAAGTCATTAGCAGGTGAGAAGAGGGTGAGGCAAGCACCATTTTTTTTCAAAGCAGGGATGAAAACAAGTACATCTGAAGCGGAAGGGAGAAGATGGTACAACCACATAAATGATCAAAGAAGACATACCGTATACTGTGTTAGCATAAGAGACAAGCATGGTAGCTTCACAAGCTGATTTTACAAACCATAAATTATTGCAGTAGCATTAGTCTTGAGCGTCTGAACTGGTGAAAGTGGAGTTCCATATGCATTACTAAGAAACCCATAATCATATGTTGAGACATGCAGAAACAGTGTGGGTGTCTGCACGAACTGGGAGCTAAATCCTTTTTACCCTTTTACTTTATCTGAATACTTCCTGTATGGATGATGCTGAGATTTTTATTTTTCATTATTTCAGGATTATTTTGGGGGAGAGACATTTTAATATTCTGTTCTCATAAGGGCAAAATTTGGACTCACCCTGATCCTGCTGTTGGGCAGTTTTAAAGCAAAGGAGGGAAGTTTTTAATAATCCGTGAAGAAGCCTCAAGCAGCATCCTTTCTGCTCTGAATTCCACTTTCTCTCAATTAGCACAGTGCTGTCGTATAGAATCAGGTACAAGAATAGGCCCCCGAAGGAGACATAGTGAGAGCTAAGAACCCACAGTATACTGGGGTACTCCATCACTGCTTTTTGGACAAATAAATATACTTATCGCATGCATCTCAGTCTGACAAACTTGCTTCTGTCTTAGAAATGCAAGTGCATAGGATGTGTATCCAGGGGTCAATTTTCAGTGTTGCAAATGCACATTTTTATAGCAGCAAAATCGCAGTCAAGTAGAAAACCAAGCTTCAGGTGTAATAGCACAAATCAGAACCATCTTCACATAGAATTCAATGACAATCAAGACTTTCTGGTAAACATACTACTTTTCAGCTGCATATTTTGCAAGCTGTTTGCATGACATCTTGTTTTCTCTCTTTCCCTCGTTGGCTGACTTTGTTCCCTTTTGGCTTGTCCTTTTTCTTTTTTTTTTCTTTTTTTTTTTTTTTTTTTTTTTTAAGCCTAGTGGTGATTCACTGGAAAAAAATCCATTTAGCCAGCGAGCAGGAATTTATGACCTATTTACAAGTGAACTTCTGTATACTTTTCATAGGCCAAAGTCAACCCCCACAGTACCCCACATTTCAGAACACGTGTCACGTTCCCAGTGATTCCAGAGGACCCCCATCCAGCCTGTCTGTGTGTACCTCACCTGGCCTGCCTGTGCTGTAGGTGCTATTCACTATTTGCTCGCCCACAATATTATCTCATAGAAGAACCTACATTCTTGGGATGGACTGTGTGTCTTCCAGAAAGGACTCTCGAAGATGCTGCATTGCAGAAGGAATAATGAGATATAATGGCATTTGAGGTTCTACTCTTTGCTTCCTTAGGTAACACCTGGCATAACTCTTGGTCCTTGAGCCGTTGCTAACTGCTGCAAAGCCCCCACATTTCTGAAGGGGTAACTGTACCTATGAGCTGGACAACCTGATGTTTTCCCAACATTGACCACAGGATGGCAGTACAAGATTTTCGTTTTCACCCTTTGTTTCAATTGTATGTGTACGTGCCTTGTGCGTGTGACAGTGTAGTTAGACAGAAAATTAAAACCAGTAGTGCTTTTTTCCATTTTAGAAACAAAGATATACGAGTTTCCTTTCAAATAGGGCTGGATTATGAAAACACAGAACCAATAAGAAAACAATGCTATTTCTGCATGTGAAGTGTTGCCATAAATACCATATTTCAGATGTGCACCTCAGCTTTGTTCCTGTGCTGACTGTGCATTTAATTAATTTAGACTTCTTTTTTCTCTCTCAGTATACAACTTATATTGCAAAGATTATTTAGACAATGCATTCTAATGGGTTTTGAATTCAGGGAGCTGGTGTCCTAAAACTAAAACATCTTTGGCCTGAGTGCTAAGCCTGCTGGTGTGGTCCTGTTCTGCCGACAGAGCTATGAGCAGTTGCCAGAAGGTTAGTTCAGCCTTTCTCCCCTGTCTCCAGCTTCATGATCCCATTTTCTTTTCACAAGGCAAATCAAGGAATTTAGTTTGTCTGAAAATGTACCTCACAAAACCAAACAGTTTTAAATCTGATTAATTCCCAGTCAGGCTTGCAGCTTGGGCATGGGCACCAGCACCAGCACCAGCAAGAGGAGGCAGCAGGGAGCCTGGGATCATCCTTCCAGCTGCACCTCATTCCCAAGCTGGTTAATGTGGTGGCAGAGCTGAGGAAAGCTTTCAGGCCTGGGCTCCACTGGTTGTTGATTCAACTGGCTTGCCATTGCAGGTGCTATTCTCTGGTTTGGCATTCACAGTGAAATGCTGATGGCATGGCTTGCTCCGTGGCATTTTTGTCAGGATGCAATACAGTAAAGTATCATCAGGGCTATATTAGTGCCAAGGGCAATGCAGGATTTAAGCAACGCGTCCTACTTTGAACTGCTCCTTAAACACACCCATACACTCAACTTCTTACTGATACGTGTCCATGCTAGTGAATTGCACTGACTGTACAGCTTAATATCTGCAAAAAGACTATGCGAGTGAGCTCAGAAGACTGAATGCCCTGTTAACAACTGTCATAATTTCACAGCTACTATATGATTGAATGAGGACTTTATCAATAAAAAACTTCACAATTCAACCAAAGAGTTGAAAGTATGAGCTCTGCGGCTCAAAAACATGAGGGCACTTTTAATTTGTAAATCCATATCTTTAAGGTAACTCTGAATCCTGGGAACCTGCTTTATGATTTTTAATCCTTGAGTTTCTCAGCCCTATTGTTTCTTCCCTTCCAAGTCACCCCAGTGGCTGAGAAAGGATGGGTGTTAGGGTCTCTGAATAAAGCGAGGTTAACGCCAAGCACTGTCATGTCGGATACCCTGCTGCTCACGTTCTTATCAAGCAAAATTTGAGAGGCATAGCCAGGGCATGGGCAATACTCACCTATTTGCTCAGACTGCTGCCGGAAACAGATAGTTTGCTAAACAAAAGCTAAAGGTTTTTTCAGATGGCAACTCTCTGTCAGTATTGCTACTTTTTTAAAGCTTATGTCCATGTGCTTAGTAGTCCCAATAGTTCACTGACAGATAAACAAAACACACAGTTCAGCAGTGCTGCTCGAGGTATAATAAAGGCTCCATATAAATGCAGCAGAGCAACACTTACTTCTGCTTTCCCCCTTCCCAATAAAGGGTAGTTTTATGTTTCAGAAGGTTTCTGGAATGACTGATGTGATCTGATACAGAACCAGCCTTTATGTAGCAGGAGCCTAAACTGGAAGACTTAGTTGAGGAAAAATGCATTTTCCATAACTAGGAGCACTCCGCAGCCTTAGCTGTATCTGAGAGAAGAGCTACTCTTACACTGAGTGTCAGCCTCTGGCTTCAGCCAATATAACATTTCTGAAGTCCTGTATTTTTCTTTGCAGGGCAGCTTCAGGTAAATCTCCTTTTTGTCTAAAAAGAAGAATATTTTTCTTTTTTTTATTTTTCAGGACATAGCTTGCTCTTCATCTCTTCCAGTGGTGTGCTGATAACTGAAAAAGGGTCAGAAATGCCTGTTTAGTATGTGATATGGCTACAGTTTACATTGCCTAAATAGAACTGAGAGAAAACATTGACCTGTTCACTCTGAACTGTAGAAAAGCTTTTCCCTTCTTTTCAAGACATGATATAAGTTGGGTTTTCTTCTTTCATACATGGAAAACAGTAACACATAGCCATAAAGTGTGTGTTTGCAACTGCAGTAACCCTTTGAAAAAAACTCTTTAGTGCTACACCTAATATTTCCATGTTTTAAGATGCAGTAGCTCAGAACAGAGACACAGCAAGTTCACAACTGCACCAACCCAGAGCACGTCACAGAGCCTGTAAGGAATTAAGCTTCACAAAAGCCCCCTGGCACAAGGAAGTTTTTGATTCCTGATGGTGACGATATGTATTTCCATAGCAGCTAGTGGCAGAGATGGCTGCAGCTGCAGTACGAGTGGAGAAACCAGGAGCCATTCTGCACTGTGTGACCTACAGTGTGAACACCCACCATTGTGTGGGGTGCTGCGTAGGGGAGTAGAGGCAGAAGGGGAATGAGACAGCCTCCTTGTAAACCACT
The DNA here is from genome assembly GCA_039877255.1 of Loriculus beryllinus. Taxonomy (NCBI): domain Eukaryota; kingdom Metazoa; phylum Chordata; class Aves; order Psittaciformes; family Psittacidae; genus Loriculus; species Loriculus beryllinus. The sequence goes on along the minus strand of JBCJKH010050091.1, from coordinate 37,279 downwards.
GTTTGGATGGAGGTCCTGCAAGGCTTGTTGTCCTACAAGACCATGAAGAATTAGTTATTCTATTTCTGTGGGGAAGGTGCCCAATATGAAAGAGACCAGACCAGTAGAGGGAATGGATAGGGGCTGCATTGTAGTTATCAGGAGTACAGATGAGCCAATGACACCACGTCACCAAGTCAGAATTGTGCAAACACTGAGCAGTAGCGATGGAGGCAGACCAAACACTACCTCTTGCCTCTAATGCCTTTAATTACTCAAGCTGGGGCCCAGCCATCTCCCTCTGGAAGGTACCTTTTTGCATGTGTGTTCATACATGTGCATGCACTTCACAGTGCCTCTCTCCAAATGGTTTCCTTTGGCAGGGGCAGTTTGAGGCTGAAGATGGGAGAGGAAGAGGTAGTCAAAAACGGAACTGAAAATGTGTAAAGGGAAGAGGGATATGGGAAGAAGGAAAAAAGAGAAGGGAGGAGGGCAGGAAACAGAGAGGGCATGGGGACTTAAGGTAC